>JAURVB010013387.1:0-140016 GCA_033002965.1 Piper betle | reverse complement strand
GACACGAACGTAAAGCTGGACCTCACGTCAGAGCAACTTAGTTGGTCTCACTGCCCCAAACCCACATAAATAAATAATAAAATACATAATAATAATTATTACAAAATTTTAACTTGATTTAATATTTTTAATGTTTTCATCTTATTAATCAAAATAATTATAATAAAAATAAATTTTAAAATATTTATTAACTAGTGTCTCTTTTGAAAATCTAAAAGTATGTCATAATAATATAAAAAGAAGATAAAATTTTATAAAACTCGTACATATGCCCTCTATTTTTAATATATATAAATAATTTTTGTAGGACCCATTAAAATTTAAATATAATGAGTAACTCAAATTATATGAAGCGTAACTTATATAATTTTTTTCCGTTTGTTTCCTCCTGCTTTTTATTTGCGTTTTAACAAAAATTTTAACAAGTAATACCTTCTTATTATGAGATCTTTTCAACCAACTAAATTACAACAAAATTCATAATAATTTTTTTTGACTATTATTATAATTATAATAAAAATAACATGATTATCACAAGGGTTTATTGTTGTTTGTAGTACCAAGTGTTCGGACTGAACTGAAGTAACAACATTGAGATTTTGATTAATTTTGATAATCAGTTAGCCTTTAGATTATAATAATAACTGAGTTATAAAAATATTATTTGGGAATTATTTCTGTGAATTTATTTTTTATTATATAACTTTTAGAAGGTTGAGTATTTTCAAATACGAGAATAGGTCACGTTACATACACAGCATGCAAACGTACACAAAGTCAATGGCCGCCTAGTTGGCCAATCTTCCCTCCACTTGCGCAATGAATGTAATTGTGAATAAGTGTAGCAGCGAAGGAGCATCATGTTGCAATATACATTCGAATCATTGTTTGGTTGTAGCAAGTTCAGGTTCAATCAGCATGTATATGAAATAATGAAATGATATAAAAGGGCTATCTGACTGAACAAATTATAATGAATGAATTACTACTTTTAAAAAGAAAAACAATGACGAACATATGCAATACGTGGGATATTGCCAAGACTTATCAGCTGGCTTTCCTGTCCGAGAACATCCCTCTTTTCCGTTAGGAAAACGAAAGCATTTTGGAGCATGATTCCAAGACTCTGATTATGACCCGATCGGGGAAACCAACAAAGGTAATGTCCCTCTCCCAGTTCCTAGAACGCAGTCACTCTGCAATTACGTTTGGCATCATTTACGTTTAAACTTAAGACTCCTTGACTAATATTGTAGTCCCGTTTTAGCCACATCGACCAAGAACTCGGTAACGTTAATTCTTCCACACACACAAAAGAATAAATTGTTGAATTTTGTATATATATATATATATATATAATTATATAATATATTGTTATTTAAAGTTTAATCTAAATTAAATTGATCTGGTTAATGAGTTATTAATGTAAGTATGAATTCATATATGTAGATATTATTTTTATAATTTTTCTTTTATGATGGGCTGAATTAAAATTATAAAAAATAAAGATATAAAAAGGGTTATAGTCCCAAATTCACAAATAGTTTTTCGTTTTGTTATCTCATTTTTAAAAACTTAAGTATCGAAGAACTGGTGCTGAATTTAGAAGATTAAAACCTAAAGAAGTAAAAAATTATTTTGCTTTAATGGATTCAGGTACACTTCTGTCATAAAATTTTGTTTCTTAATAATTTTATCCAAAGAAGATTAAGATTTTATAGTGATAGTTTTATCATTTATATTATTTAATTGAAATTAAAATTATAACAAAAGTTGTGGTGATAATTTTATCGCCACTATAATTTGGTTAAAGTTAAAAGTTATCCGTATTTTTTTATAACACAAACTTGCGTGAGTCTCGGATCATAAACCCGATTGACGAATAAAATGTTTGTTCTTCCTATAGTAGTAAAGAAAATATTGTCACAAACCCATTATGTTTTGGGTAAAATTTGACGGCGCAATTCGCCTTATCTTCAAGAGGACATCTATAAATTCAGATTCTTGATTCTCCATCTAGCCCCTCAATTTTCGTTGATATCAAGTTGCTTGCTTTCTTCTCTAAGAAGCTGCTTTTCACCTAATGCAATGCTCATCAACCTGGCATCTTGGACCATCATGTGGATTCATCCTTTCAAGTTCCATTTCGTGCACCGGCGATTAGGGGTGTAAACAAGTCGAGCAAGGATGTGTTTAAATTCAACATAATTTTTAATAAATATGTTTGAGCTTGTTTAAGTACTCGACAAGTTTTCGTATATTATGGGTCGAGTAAAGTTCGTCTAAAATTTGTAGTGTTTGACTCTGACTCGTATTTAGCTCGTTATATTTTTTAAGTCGAGTTTGAACCGAATAAATAATTATACTTGGTTCATACTCAATTTATATTAGATCAATTTTTTTCCAATACTATATTAATTTAATGTGATCTTAATAATATTAGAGAGTCAAGTCAAACAGAGTATTTTTTTGAGTTTAAATAGATTGAGCTCGAATTTTAAACTAAACTAAATCGAATACTTTTTAGCTCAAATTATATTTATTATTTAACAAACTATATATATCCAATCAAATATTTTTTAAATATAAAATTAATAAATACGAACTTAAATTGAACCGAGCCGAAGCCACGACTTTTTCTCTTTACCACAGACATATACAAATATCTCCACCCCTGACCCGACCTTGACCATGGTCGAGTTACCACAAACCCATACCCTCCTAGAAAACCGCGACAAGACCATCAAACCCTACCTCCCCTCCCCACCCGCGCCGCTCGCTAGAGCGACCATGTCCACCGCCGACGTCGAAGTCGCGTTCCGTTGCTTCGTCGGCGGCCTCGCCTGGGCCACCGACGACCGCGCCCTCGAGGAGGCGTTTAGCGCCTACGGCGAAATCGTCGACTCCAAGGTATATACCCTAAAATCACCCCAGATCTGGTGCTCTGGTGCTGTTGACGCTGTTTTGCAGTCCGATTTGATCGATTCTTGGTTTTTTCTGTTGTTGTGGCGGTGGTTGGTAGATCATAAGCGATCGGGAGACGGGGCGGTCGAGGGGGTTCGGGTTCGTCACCTTTAGCAGCGAGCAGGGCATGCGTGACGCCATCGAGGGGATGAACGGACAGAGCCTCGACGGCCGCAACATCACCGTCAGCGAGGCCCAGTCCCGCAGCGGCGGCGGAGGCGGAGGTGGCGGATACAGGGGCGGCGGCGGCGGCGGATATGGGGGCGGTCGCGGCTACGACCGCGGTGACGGTGGCGGATACGGCCGCGGCGGTGGCGGTCGGGGGTACGGTGGCGGATCTCGGTACCAGAGGAGCGGCGGGGGTGGGGGTGGCGCTTCCGACGATAATTGGAGGAAGTAGTAATCTGAGTTTGCTAGTTGTGGATTATTCTCAATCGTTTTAAGTTTGGATGCTTGGTTGAGATCTATGTTGTGTCCGCTTTTTAGTTTGAGTTTGGATCTATTTCAATATATGCGAAGTCAACTCTTCAAATGGTTTAGTGTTGTTTATTTGTTGAAGGTTGTGGATTAGTGATCTGATATGAAGTATGGTGTTTACATCAAGTTCAGGTAGGTTGTCTGTGTATAAACAGACTATTTTTTTAATTGATTCTCAATTTGGTTTACTGTGAGAAGTTTAGAAATGCAACAGCAAGAAGGCTTTATTGAAGATTGAGTCGGTTAACTGAAAGAGGGCAGAATAAATTACGTGTGTGTGCGAGTAATAGATTTGATGGTTTTGGATATTGAATCTTGGGGTTGAAGATGATAATGAAGTATGGGTGTAGCTTATTTGTTGCATCAAATATGACCTGGATTTTATCTAAGATTTGAATTTTATTTAAGATCCGTGTCTGTTTGTATTTCCAATTAGATGTTAACTGTTTAACCATTGGATGAGTAACTATATCATAGTTATGGATTTTGATTTCACTGTATTTTGATTGTTTTTTGTTTATTGTTGGTAATTAGAGTCCAGATAGTTGTATATATTGTGTGGGATATGTACTTGTATTTGTGAAAATAAAAATATCAGTTTCTTAAGCTATAGATTAGGATAACAGCAAAGAGCGGTCTTTATTCCGGCGATAATTGGAGGAAGTAGTAATCTGAGTTTGCGAGATGTGGATTTTCTTTATCATAATAAGTTTGAATGCTAGGTTGGTATGTATGTTGTGTGTGCTTCTTAGTTCGAGCGTGGATATGTTTATGTTTTGAATTCGAATTGATTTTTAGTAAGTATGTTTGAGTGTTCGACGAGCTTTGATGTATAATAAGTCGAGTTGAGCTCGTCTAGAATTCGTAGCGTTTGGGTTTAGCTTGTTTGACTAGATAGGTTTTTGAGCCAAGTTGAAGCCGAACGAATGGTTGTATTTTGGTTCGTTTTCGATTTATATAGAATTAAAAAAAAATTTAATTATATAAGTTTTAATTGACGAGTCGAATTGAGTTGCGTATTTTTTATTTTGAACACATCAAAGCCGAGCTGAGCCAAACATTGTTCCGCTCAAGTTCTGTTTGTAAATTATTTTGAGTCGGGAAATTTTGTGTGTACAAAATTATCGAGTATAAGTTTAAACCGAATTAATACTTAGTGATTGTTTACATCCTTGAGATTAAGGCTTGCGTGCAACGTTTAATTTAATTTTAGATGTATCAGGCTGCGTCGAGTGCTCTAGATGGTTGTATGGGACATGTCCTCGTTGTTTTTTAAGTATTTTCTTGGACAGCTCTAGATTATCAAAGGGATGTACTTTTGTCACTGAGTAAAAAATAAAACAAAACAATACAAGGCAATAAGAAAAAATGTCTAAATCGACTAGTACGTGAAACATGCCCATGCCTGAATAAATATAAGTTCATTTCTGCTCTCAATATACTTTCTCCTGACATGGTAATTTAACGTAGAATAACGGAGAATGGATTTTCATGTTACGTTGTAAAAAAAAATAGAGAGGTGGTGGAAGTGTCTCCTTGAACTATCCTCAGAATAACCTCAAAACAGTGGCCTGATTTTGGTCTTGATCAAAAGAAAGGCAGGCCTATTGGAATAGCTGGACTGTTGAAGACTCGTTCAAAAAAACAATAAATTGTAAAGACCAAAGTTCAAAGGAAGAAGTAATGATTTAGAAGAAGGATTACTTATCAATAATCAAACAGAGGTGAGAAGAAAATTTGCAGCACGCATATGATGATTCTGGATTCATAAGACAACGGCAACTATTAAAAAATTTACTTGATGGATACTACGACTTTGAAAGAAAATTAAAAACAGAACCTTCAATTTTATAAATCACAATCAAATACAAAAGTGTTAAAATGAACCATGACTATCCAGCAAATCATAGACAGAGAGTAAATGTTTCACCTAACAAAAAAGAATTTCAGATTATGCATATGACACTGTTGTTTCCTCTCATATTGTTAATAATCCTGGCTTTTTATCACTTAGAAAAGAAAAAGAAAAAAACATAAAAAATGACAACCATCACTAAACAAAAAATATCATCAGCATAAAATGTTTTCTTAGAAAATATGAATCATGTTAATCTGAAGTAAAAATGCTATCTTTGCTCTAGCAATGGATATGCCCGCCGCCGACTTGAAGTCGGCGCGGAGGAGCTCGGCCTCCTCGGGCGACTCGGAGGTCTCGTCGAGGACCCTCTACGCCTCGCCGAGGCGGCCCTGTATCACCAGCCACCGGGGCGACTCCGGCATGGCGAGGACGCCGACGGCGAGGAATACCGACTGGATGGCCCCGACGCCGAGCAAGAGCCGCCACCTCAGATGCTCCGGCAGCTTAGAGAAGGATTAGTTGGAGAGGTACCCGAACATGATCCCGGCGTTGATGAAGACCTCGGAGAGGAGGTGAGGACCCCCCGTGACGACGCCGGCGAGACCTCGGCGGTGTAGACGGGGGCGATCAGGAGCGCGTAGCCGACGCCGACGCCGGCCACAAACCTGTCCACCGTGAGGTAGGCGTTGTTGGTGGCGAAGTCCATGAACAGCTCCCCGACGAAGAAGATTGCTCCGGCGACGACGACGGTTTACTGTCGGCCGATCCAATCCAAAGTCCGGTCGGCGGATTGTCAAATAAAAGAATACTTTTAAACACATTCATAGAATAATCAAATTCAGATAACGTTAATAAGAATTTAATCAACATTCAACCAATTTCAAACAATTCAGATATATTATATATCCTCAAATATTCGTAATTTATTTGATCCAATCGTCATAATAGGCGATACTATGTAAAAATATATTTCGAATATTATAGATTGTAATCCTTTTTCTTTTTCCAATTATATTAAAATTTTATATTATTTTAAGAGATCTAATATTTTCAGATTGGATTGACTCGGATCAAACGTGGATATGGTAAATAAAATAAATAGATAATATTTAGACACAGTTATAAGGATTAAGTAAGGATACTTTATTGGGCCATATCCAATCATTATCCTTAACTAATCCTTGAATATTGTTATACGCATAGAATCATCTCTCTTTCTTTTTTTCAAAAAAAAAAAAATCTAATGCTACCACCCGAATCTATGACGAAATTGGCCACGGCCTTCTATGTTGTTATCATCAAGGTTCATTCTCTTAGTTGTAACAAAAATTAGCCACAGTACTTTGGTGCAAATTAGGATAGAATTAAGTCCGTGTTTTGTGTATCTCTAAGGTGTTCAATACATGATTTTATCCACCGTCTCTGCCTAAATTTGGATGACCAAGTTGAGAGACGGCATCTCCTCCGGTGGGAGGAGATTTCGGCAGCTATGCCGCTGTGAGAGGGAAAGAACATCGTTTTAATAATTTTGCGATAACAGGGTTTTATTTGGGGAAATATTACATTTTTTCTTAAAAATGATCGGAACCTGATTAGTGGCAATGCTCGTAACCGAATTTCTTCTCGCAAGTTGGTAACATAAGAGAAGAGGCCTTCCGAAGTCGTTTGTGCTCGTGAACGAGTTAATCTGAAAAGACTAAAATCAATATAAAAGAAGACGATTGTCTTCATCGATATTTGTCACGCAATCTTTTCTGTTGGATTTTCAACGCTTCACTCTTTGAGTCTTTAACTGGGAAAAGCATGCGGAAGTTTTGTATACAAGAGTTGAATCGTCGACATATCATGGACATGTGCAAGCTTGCCAGAAAGGATATGGACTGATGATTAACTTAAGACGACGGCAAATTGTCACCAGAATTCTTGCGTCAAATAGTGAGCTTCAATTATATATAATCGACTAATTTTGAGTTTCCAGCTCAACGTGTGTAGTAATGCAGCGACTCCTAGAACTAATGAAAGGTGAGGCACGATTATCAAGAGAAGCACTATTAAACTATCATCAATCCCATGTTTTTGCTCTCCTTCTGTTACGTTTGGTGCGATTCTTGTCTTGATTTTCTTCAGTCTGGCAGAGAGAATTGTTGTCCATATCCCGTGCCCAATATGTTATAGTTTGGTACAGGAAGTAGGTATTAAGTGTTGACAACCCATTACCGAATGTTTAGGAGTAAAAAATAGAAGAGACCTTTAAGCATAATGATTGATCAACTGCAGTGCTATATTTTGTTTGTGGCCTTTTGAATTAAACATTTCACTTGAAAGAGTGATAAGCAATAATAGAACGACTTTCAATTCACAGGACCAGTACTTCCACTACAGTTTCTTTCAACAAGATGAGCAGGCAACTAAAATTACACCCCTACGTTGCATTCTATCTTTTGTTTGGTAACATTTTATTAACATAAGAGAGTTCTGAAGTGAGTTTTCTTTTTAAACAATTTGTTATACACATTAGCTTCGTGATTGATCGCATTGGAAAGAAATCATAGGTCTCAAACTATAAACGTCATTAACTACGTCCAACTTAATCCTGACTTAGGGAGGATATAAGCTTTCATAAATCACCCCAAAAAATACACACATAATTAAGCCTAATTAGAATCCTTAATAGCTAAATGTAGCGTATTTCAACTAATCCTTGTTATCAACATTTGCAAGCTCCACATCCTCGGTCTCTCTTCTTGCTCCGCCGCGGACCGTCCGAATATCCCCGGCAGCGCGGGCGAAGAGCTCCTCCATCTCCTCCAGCGACCTGCCCTTCGTCTCCGGTAGGCAGAAGTAGAAGAAGAGCCAGGCCAGCACCGAGATGCCGCTGAACAAGAAGAAGGCCCCGCCGATGGTGATGGCCTCGTACAAGGAGATGAAGGTCATGGAGATGAGCGCGTTCATTAGCCTGTTCACAGCGACGCCGAGGCCGTGGCCCTGCGAGCGGAGCCGGAGCGGGAACACCTCGGCGCTGTACACCCAGGTGATGGGCGCCATCCCGATGGAGAAGAAGGAGGCGTAGAACAGCACGCCGGCGATGCACAGCGATATCGCCCACACCGACGGCTTGGTCTCGTGCTCCACCGCCGTTAGCCCCACGCCGATCGTCGCCAACGATACGGTCACCCCGGCGATGCTGGTTAGAAGCAGTGGTCGTCTTCCTAGCTATTTTCCAAATAATACATAATCAAACGTTGACAAAACCAGAATCATCAAATGAAAATTTTTTGGCAGATTTTTAAATTGGAAACGAAGTTATGCAACAATGTGTTCATGTAAAAGACATACAATCGCAAGTCGTAGTTCCACTAATTAAATTATACTCCATAAACATGTAACTATTACAATTGACATTTTAACATATTGAAGTATTCTAGTAGAACAGAAGAAGTGTAAATAGGACGTAAACAATGCTACCAGTTGACTTTTAACTTCTGTTTGCATTGGAGGCTGTTAAAAAATAGTTTTGAAATAAATAGAATCAAGACAGACTCGAGAGTCAACTAACTGCACTGGAAGCTGAATATTTTTTTGTATAATTTTGATATATTATTTTCTTTTTCATTTGATACCAATATGGTGTCGGGGACGTAACATATTTTTTAAAGACAGTTTTGATAAATCTTAAATTTATAAATTTTGAAATTTTGAGGTAAGTTTTTTTTCAAGTCAATGTCTATTCTAATACATATTTCTATACCCACTAATTTAACAAACACAACAACATCAGCCGTATAACAGCCAGTTCCCATAGGTATTAGACAACCCAACCTCCTAACTCATAGATTTGAAAAAATCCCCATTTTTTATCCAACTCATTAAAAAAACAGTAAAATCGGTCTAACCTTCATAACTACCACTGATCCTCTAACGAGTATAAAAAAATTTCTTAAAATTATCATCAGCCTTATTTTATTTATTTATTTATTTTTATCAAACTTAATTAAAAACTTATTTATTTCTAACACAAACTTGAGAAGTGGATGTTGTACAACCCATATTTTATCAAAGTAAATGAATGGAAATAATAAATAAATCTATATAAAATTAAGTACTTGTAAAAAAATTGTTAATTGGTGCACTCACGTAAGAACTCCACGCCAAGTTGCCTGTTGAAAACGTTAACCTCACTCGCATTGAGCATATCATTCAACGAGATGTGAATTTTTATTTAAGTGCGCAATTTTCCACGAGGATTAATTAGTCTAATCCATTTTTACTTCTTCAAGCTTATGAGTGCTCAACATGGAAATTTTACCTTGTCGAGGAAGAAGACGGCGACAAGGATGAAGGCGGCTTTGAAGAAGCCCATGCCCATGGTGACGAGAAGTAGCTTGTTCCGGTCGTGGATGCCGGCGGCCTTAAATATCCTCGGACTGTACAGCACCACCGCCTCGATGCCGACGCCGTGCTCGAAGAAGTGGATCCCGATGACGGTGAGCAGGATCCACCGCACCGACTTAGTTGGCCGGAGGAACAGCTCCTTCCACACACCCTCGCCACGGCTGGGCCGGGCCGGCTTCACTACGTCATCGTCGCACGCCTCGTCGATGCCGGCAACGCTTTTGATCTCCCGGAGCCGGAGCTGGGCCTCCTCGCTGGTGTCCGACACCTTGGCCAGCACCCTCTTGGCGTCAGCCAGGCGGCCCTGCATGACCAGCCACCGGGGCGACTCCGGCATGAGCAGCACCCCGGCGGCAAGGGCGGCGGAGGGGACGGCTGCCAGGCCTAGCATGGTCCGCCATCCGTAGATGAGGGAGCTTGGCGAAGACGTAGTTGGAGATGTAGCCGGAGAGGATCCCGACGGCTATGCAGATCTCCGGCAAGGGAGGTGAGCCCGCCGCGGCGGGAGGGAGAGGATATCTCGGCGGAGTATACGGGGGCGATCATGAGCGCGAAGCCGACGCCGAGGCCGGCGATGCAGCGGCCGGTGATGAGCATGCCGTAGTTGGGGGCGAAGCCCATGAGGACGGAGCCGAGGAAGAAAATGACGGATGAGAGGATGATGGTGTTTCTCCGGCCAATCAAGTCTGACGTCTTGCCGGCGGATAGCGAGCCGAATAGGGCGGCGATGTTCAAGATCCCGGCCAGCACCTCCACCTGCACCTCCTTAATCTTGAGCTCCTCCTTAATGAAGATCATTGCACCGCTCATCACACCTGTGTCTGCAACCAACCATACATCCATCCCCATGCATGAACATACATCATAATCAACACTTTTTTTTATAAACATCATAATCAAACACTTATTTATATATATATATATATTAATTTAATAGGTCTCACCATTCAAAAATATTAAATAGATAAGTAAAATAATAACTATAAGAGTAATTATAAATTGTCAACGCAATTTAATGTTTCATACTCTTTCATCTTAATTATCAATATAATTATCATAAAAATAATTTTAAAATATTTATTAATTTTTATATTTTAAAAAAATTAAAACTATGCAATAATAATATTTAAAAAATATAACTTTATTAACTTTTTACTTATGCATCTTAATTTTAATATATATAAATATTATTTTGTAAAACCCATTAAAAAATATTCAAATTAAACATATAAGACGTAACTAATATAATTTTTTTCATATATATATATATATATATGCAAAGATTAAGGTTTTGTTAATGGTGAATTACCATAGCCTAGGAGAACGGCGACCATGGAGGCGACGACGGCACAGGCGGTGGTATATGTTTTGCTCGAAGTGATTCCTTTCTGAATCTCCATCTCTCTTCTAATTCTTTGATTCTGTCCGCTAATGGTTAGACTTCACCGCACCATATATATATAGATATATATATATAAATTAAATGAGCATCGTCTCAACTATTATCTAAACACACCATTTATGTATACTTGAGATAGAAATGGAGAGCAAGAGAAGTGTATACATAGAGATTAAGATATTTTCCAGAGTTTGTTGAGGAGTTTGCTAGTCGGGGGATGATGGTGATGGATAGGGTATATATATACGAAGATCAGAAGATAAGTGCGGACGAGGGAAATACGGGGAATGGTTAGTTTGGAAGATTTTAGGACCGAAAATTGGTCTTAGAAGTGAACTTAAAGTTGAGACTGTTAAATGAATTTTGATGGGAGCGGAGATGCGGTGGCGGGTTGATTGCGCTTTGTTTAGTAGTTGTGATATAGTCCAAAGGGATGTTAATTACATTTTCCTTCTTTTATCTATTTTGGGGTATCTATGATTTGATTCACAAGATCTTAGCCTAATAAGGCGGTTGATTGCGCTATTTTGGACTTATTTAATAGAAAAATAAAAAAATTTATAGATAACCACTAAAATTAGTGTTTAGTAAAAAGTTTAAAAAATATCAAAAAAGATAGATACTCTTTTACAATTTTCACATAAAATGTTAAAAAAATATATAAAATCTACGCTAAAAATTTTTGCCCCTCTTGATCTTCTTTACCTGTCATGTTCCCTTTCCTCGTCCTTTCCTTCTCCTTCCCTCTATTCTTTTGCCTCCTCTCTCCTCTATTATTTTTTATATGATACTAAAGAGTATTATTATACATTTTAAAGATCGTTACATGCGCCAAACATTATTTTATAGGCATTGTTACTTTTAATAATTCTAACAAATGAAAAATCATGATAAAATTTTCTATAAATTTTATGTAAAATTTTCCATCTCACCCAAATGCTCCATAATTTAATTATTTTCTCATAACTAAGGGCTCTTTGTAGGAATAAGTGGGTGCAATTAAAAAAATCCCACTTTAACTGGTAATATGTGAAGTGAGCAGTTTTTCTCTTATCTATATTTTAATATGAATTATTAAATCACTTAAATATTAGACATTGTAAGCCCCCGGATTAAAAAACTTATAATCTTAGTTGAAAGTACTTAGTCGAATATAAATCACTCTCTTTATGAAAATAATTCGACTTTTCTCCATATTTTATCAGAAAAATGAAAAAAATTAATAGAGAAAATATCACAAATAGTTAAATGTTAATTCTTTCCGAGATCATAATTTACACACAAAAACGTTATATTTTCTTCACATGCCTATTTTATAAAATGTGAAAACAGACATATTTTTGCAATGATGTATTGGCTTTTAGATCCTGCAGGGATATATTGGGCTTGAAGTTCTCGTGGGAGGCTAAAACACATTCTTATTTTTTCTTCAGTGCTGGAAATGCTATACCTTGTTGTACATAAGAATGATTCCAGTTGGCTTTTGTTTTTCCTTAGCCAACTTTCACGTATAACGTACCTAACATTTTAGATCAACGATAAATTATATCAGCTTTACCAGCTTTGATTGTGAAGCAGACCACCTTGGCCATTCATTCAACTTCAATTTGAAGCTCACATCAATTCTTTATAGTAGCGATGTAATTGTGTGAGTAATGGTAGGCGATTCCGTTTTTTAAAGAAGTTGAGAATGTTGAATACACCCTTCTCTCTGACCAACTCGGATACGATATATTTCTTAAAGAGACTATTAATAATCTTAGTAATTTGAATTAGTTATCTCACTATTTTCAACGGAAGTCGAATTATAACTTCTCTTAATTTTTATCAAATCACTAGGATTATCAATTGAAATATCAAACCCCAACTCCTCCAATGCTTCACTTTGCCAAAAACAAGGTGTTTCACTTTGCCAAAAGAAAAAAAAAGCAACAATGGCCGCAACAATGCCTCTAGTGGACGACAACGGCAGCCAAAGCAGTGCCTCAAGGGACGTCTCAGGCAACAATAATCAGAAGTGGTTGCGACGACAGTTGGGGCAGCAGCCGTGGGAGGTTATGGGTGGGTTTGTATGTGGTCATAGGGTTTCATCTCCGCTTGCTTAGATAAGTTTTACTATATATAGATATATATATATATATATATATATATATATATATGATGTTTCATCTCATATATATACACTATAATTTTGAATATCATATCGTACCACTTAGTTATACCTTATATATTATGTATCATCTTTAAATAGGTACAGTTTAATTTATTATAAAATCAAATTTTTTTAAAAATCCTTTTTTAAAAACTCTAGTATTTGAATATGTATTTAATTAAATATCGATAATAATACATATTTGTATTATTTAATGAAATATTTTAGTTATTATTTTAAAATATAGTTCAACTCACAAAAAAATCAGGCACCACCTATAAAATCCGGTATGGTCACCGTATTTAAAACTATAATATATACAACCTATTTTACATATAGACCCTAATTTATTATTTTTATATTGTTGATCCCATGCCTTAAGTTTTAATAACTTGATTTTTTGCTGTGTGGGGGTGTACCTATTTATAGTGGCGCAAGTAAAAATAGCTCCCCGTGTGAGCGGAGTAGGGCGAGCTACCTAAGGAGGTGTTGCGGGAACAGGGAAGCCAAGAGTAGCCCGCATGAATATTGCCATAATATTGGAGCTCGACATCCCAGAGCGTGGGAAGAGGAAGCACGGTAGAAGGTCAGGTCGGCGGCGAACCTGATTTTTCACCCTTCCTAACCGGATTCCACATCTCTAATCGCCAATCGATCAATTAGCAGGTTCGATTCTCCCTCCAGCTTTTTTTTTTAGAATTTTTCTGAATTTTTTCTGAGCAAATTTGGTTCTGGTTCGTGGGTTTTGTTGGATTCAGGGTTTGATGATGTGGAACTGCGTTTTAGAACTGTTGGTGTTGTGAAGGCGTGGACTTGTTGGTTTTTTCTGTTGAAATGTTGATAATTGTGTATGTTGTCTCATAAAAATTTGAGCTTTTTCTTTTTCGGCTATGGATTGTAGATTGATTGTTGCCTTGTTGTTTATCAGTTTGGTTGGTCAGATTGTTCTCGGTGCTTGGGCTGTTCGTAGTTCGTCAGTGGAGTTGTTGAGTGCTTGACCCGTTGGTTCCTTAAAAAGTTATGAGACATTGGCGTTTTCGGTGCTCTGTTGCTGGAAGTCTTGTGCTTTGTGCCAGAGCGATTGGGCTACTTGCAGGTGTAAGATGCCGCCGGCTTGTTTTTCTAAACTGAAGTCGGCGTCTAGATTGGGGAATCTGGTTAGAGTTGGAGGGGCGAAAGAATCAGAGAAATTTACTGAAATTTTAGCTGGTCAGTCGAGGCTTTTGGGTGGAATTTGCAGGTTTTCTGCCCGCACTGTTGGAGGAAGTGCTCTGCTCCCAGATGGTCTTTGTCGCCCTTCTGCTGTAGATAAGAAGAGGGGTTATCAGTTGTTGGACTGCTTTCTAGAACATTTTCTGTACCCTCTGTCTCTGGTCCTTCTTGTGAAGTTTGTGTTTATCACATTGATCGCCTTTCGTTTGGGTACACCCCTACTCCAGTTTCTTATTTATCACAGAGAGAAGTAATGGCCACTTGTAGCCCTTTAGCTGTTCGAGCTAATTTAAGTTATTCTTGTTTGGGGAATTCATTCTCAAGAACAGTGCACACCTCAGGGGCTCAGTCTAGTTTGTCATGTGGCAGCAAAAGCCTTCAGTGCTTTAGAAAAGCCTCCATGAGCGTGAAGAGTGGAGATTCCTGTGATAGCAATGTTTTCTTTGGTTACTTTTTGTGTAACTTGGCTAGGAAGAGCTGGAATCCTAGCATTTTTGCTTCACCGGGTTTGAGGAACTTTCATACTGCTTGTTCTTCACAATATTCTGTTGGAGCAGCTCCTGATATTCCTCTTGATAGCCCTTCTAAAGACGAACTACTTGTGGATTGTGCAGCTTCTTCAGACCAGTAAGTTATTCAGATCTTCCATGTTTGTGGATTTATCATACTTTATTGATTGCTCTTGTATGTTGGTCATGCCATTTTAAATGAAAAATCTGTATGTCATGCAAATTCATTTCTAACTTCAGTACATTGTTGTACTAAAGTGATGCACTGTCTTTCATACCAATTATTAGAAGAAAAAAGTGACATATTTCCTTAATAACAAAAATTTCTGAAAATTTTTTACTTAGGAAGATCTATTTAATTTGCGAGTATGGTAGGTGGAGAAAATTTTCACTTATTTACACCCCTGGGCTCACCATCCTTATGGGTTTATTGTTTGTGGATTTTTAGCCAGTTTTTCTGGATGTTCCTAAGTTCGAGAGTCCATATCCAGAATCTAGTCTTTAGCCTCTAAAAGATCTTGCAGAGATTTCATAACACGCTTAAACTTTTAGTTGTCATATTGGTACAAGCTAGTAATAAGATAAATATGAAGCTGTTCGAATGAGAATCTTGTAGTGAAATTATGTGTCTTTCACTTAGAAGCTGTTATTTTTCTAAATTCAAGCTTTGTTTCAAATCCCATGTAGTTTCTTTTTCAGCAAGTAAATGGCAATTTCTATTCTATTGTTTTCTAGTAATTGTTTGACCATTAATTCTTAGCCTTATAAGTATTGGAAGATTTTCTTGACCTTTAATTGTTTATAACAAGTGTTCCATGCTTCAGTTTACAGTTCCTTTTCTCATAATATTTCATGAGCAATTCTGAGTCTACAGTGAATATTTAGAAATGAGAAAACATGTGTCTTCTTTTTATAGATTTCAGAAACACAGGATTTGTTGTTCTTCCTTGAGTGGCAAAGACCAAATATGTTAATGTTTATTTGCAAAAATTCTACTTCAGAGCATGCTGTCAAAATAAGGTAGAATCAAGGTTCATTGAAAATTTGACAGTTGTAGATATCTGTATATACTTGAATTGCCTAAATGTTATAATTGACAGATGTAAATGTTTAATTATTTGAACAGAATTATGGGTTATCGAGCCATGCTTTGATATATATGATTTGAAAGTGTGCTCTTAGAAGATCTGATTGTGGGCTCTAAAGTACATTCATTTTGTTTATGTCTGTGTGCAGAACATCATCACTTCAAAGGAGTTTGAAGTTGTTGTCTGGTTCTTGTTATCTACCACATCCTGACAAGGAAGAAACCGGTGGGGAAGATGCTCACTTTATCTGTATTGACGAACAAGCCGTAGGTGTTGCTGATGGTGTTGGTGGTTGGGCGGATTTGGGTATTAATGCTGGTTTTTATGCCCGTGAGCTGATGTCTCACTCTGTCAGTGCTATTGAGGAGGAGCCAAAAGGTTTAATTGATCCAGCAAGGGTGTTGGAGAAAGCCTACTTTAGCACAAAAGCAAAGGGTTCCTCAACTGCATGCATAATTGCACTTACAGACCAGGTTTGCCGAATTTATATTTATGAACATGTCTCTAATTGAAAAAGATTGTAGATCTTTGGTCATTAATCTGGTTCCATGTTACCAATTAGCATGGAATATACATTTGGGCCATACTTTTCTCGTACAACAATATTCTTTTGTCTAGTAGTTCAATGTCTTGTAAATGGGATTATTTTGAGTTGAGATATCCAACCAGTTTGTATTTATCTGAAGATATGGCAATTTTTTAGAAGTATTGAGAAATATGGGTGATAGCTGAATTATTGTTTATGATGTGTGGTCTGATTTTCTTGTTCTTTCAGGGTATTCATGCTATAAACTTGGGGGATAGTGGATTTATTATTGTTAGAGATGGGTGCACTGTCTTCCAATCTCCAGTTCAGCAACATGACTTCAATTTCACATACCAACTTGCAAGTGGTAGTGACAGTGATCCACCTAGTGCTGGTCAGGTGAGTTGTATAATAATCTTTGCATTTTGTATGTATGAGGTGTCCAAAATTTAGTTACTAAATGTCTATGTCAAACAATTATCTGCACTACTCTAAACTATCTGGACAATTATAATGGCTATCTTGTTCTTTTTAAAAGTGAATAAATAAATTCTTAGAACAGTTAAGAAGAAGACAAGCAGTTTTAACTGTTTAAACCTTTATGATTAAAGATTTATGCAGAACATGTTACCCTAGGATAATAACACCGAATTATTTATTACTTTAGTTTTGATTAAGTCCCCCCTTTTCTTTGTTCACACCCTGTTTCTTATATATTTTAGCATTAAAAGTGTTTTCTGTTGTGGGTGCTAATGATTCCCGAGTGGGAACTTGTCATTTCCAACGCCTCAAACAAGGGGAATTTTTGTTTGAGAAAATTAACTTCCTAGCCTATATTGGTTATACAATGCCTTATTCGTAAAAAAAAGGAAGTAATTGTGTAATCTAAATTAATAAATTTGTTCTGAAGTCTGAACTTTGAAGCACTTCATTTCAAATTTCGTAGAAGTGACAGAAGCTCGACATTCTCGGCAAGCTTAATTGAGCACAATTGAATTGGATAGTTGATATCAATTCTAAGCAAAAATGTTTGTTTGACTAACCAAATTACATCTGATCACTTTGGTTTTTCATTGGACAGGTATTTACAATCCCAGTTGCCCCAGGAGATGTGATTATCGCTGGAACAGATGGCCTTTTTGATAATTTGTACAACAATGAAGTCACGGCAGTCGTCGTGCACGCTGTTAGAGCTGGCTTCGGCCCCCAGGTGACAGCCCAAAAGATTGCCGCACTAGCACGGCAAAGAGCCCAGGACAAAGACAGGCAAACCCCATTCTCGACTGCGGCACAGGATGCTGGCTACCGCTACTATGGCGGAAAATTGGATGATATAACTGTTGTTGTCTCTTATATCACCAGTTCACACACAGAATAAGCTGTCATTTCGATCTATCTTTCCAAAACCCAGAGTTGCGCCCATGTAAATTACGTTGCTTGCAATAACGAGAAAGCGGCTTGATGTAAGTAAAGAAAGGCATGTGATGGAAATTCTAGAGAAGACCTTGTTTGAACTTTACAACACTTGCTTTTCAACCTTAAAGACCAAGAGCTCTTCCGATCTCCATATTCTGTGGGCTTGTTTTTGGTACACTTATATTTTTAGTTTGCTTGTTGAGATGGTGATGACTAGAAAAAGTTAGCATGCACCCATGCACCCAAAAAAGATGGGAGTTATGGAACAAGATTCTAATGATAATTTTGCTATTGTTAGCAGTTGATTCCTGCGGTTATAAATTTAGTTGCCTTGAAATTAGCATGTCATAAAAATTTTAAAATAGTGAATGCTGTTGATTATTGATTCACAAGAATGCTAAACGAATAGTCAAAAAATATGCTTATAATATCGTTCAGAAATATCCTTCTAATCACCCCCATTTACATCTAGCATTTATCATTTATGTCAAGTATACCAGGACTAGGTCGGTATGTAATTAAGAGACTGATATTTACACAGATCTCCATTTTTAACGTTTGCAATCAATCGTCTGAATTTTCAATCCGTTCTATATTCCTGCCCTCAACAGCATTTTGAGGATGTGTGTCTACTGGTCCAAAAACATCCTTTAGCACTTTGTTAACTGCACTAGAAGCAGCTACGAGTTACCTTCTTCTCATACACGCGAACATTGATAATATATAAAGAAATTCAACAATATGACAACGATAACTTGAAGATCTTCCAGTATAAAGATTCCAGAATAAGCACAATATGAAGAAATAAATTACCTGCCATTGCAGACCTTCCCAAAATTGCCTTTGCAAATTGGATGTCTCTCTCGTGCTCAATAGCAACCTTGGCCTGCAAATTAATTTGTATGTCCTCAAAATTTCTTAATCTTATAAATTAAGCATGACTCATCAATGCAAATCTTAAGAACAACAGTGAGCACAAAAAAGGCGCATCACAACCACATAATTATATTATCCCGCTCCTCGCAAATTAAAGTATTTCATATAATCTTAAGATAAAACATAATAAAGTCTGTAGGAAAAGAAAAATTACCAATTGAGTAGATGTTAAGTTCACAATGTTGTCAAGACGAGCACTATGTTTCAGAAGAAATGGACGGAGATGCCTTACATAAAGAAGCTTCGAGCCCTAGCAAGTGGCCACAAATTTGTTAGTTCATCAAAACCAAGTGTGTGTATGTATTATACGCTCATAAATTGCTTCCTCTTCTAAAAAAATTAAAAATTAAAAATTAAAAATTAAAAATTAAAAATTGCTTCCTCTTCTTCTTCTGAAGATGCCAATAATTTTAAGTAGGTCAAAAATCCCAGAGTGCCTAACATAAGTGCAAGAAACACATACACACAATCAGCAGCCCAAATTCTGTCATACTTCTCTCCAGAAAATTAATATGTTTAAAAGCCATTTTTGCTATTTCTCCAGTCTAGTGAATCACTCTATTGTCTATATGCGTTTATCTTAAAAGTTACCTAATCTTAGCACCCAACTTAGCATACAGATTTTGTTTTTTGACCATACTTAGAATCGAAAAAAAATTGTATTGTTAAAAAAATTCATAGACACGCAATACCAACAGAACTTAATTAGAAAGCTTGTTTTTGGAGTTTTCAAAAGGGCATACCTCAGCAGATGGGAATTGCAACCACAAAAGGAATGCAAACTTCATATAGTAGTACATAGGGAACCTAAAAAGAATATAAATTTATCAAGCCCAAGAAAAGATGCAGAATTATCGAGTGGAGCCATGAAAGAGTAATAGTGCCACCTCCAAAGGATGTTTTGCACTTTTATTCCATCTTTGAGAACTATAGAGTGCTGTGTTAAATTCTTGCTGGTCACTCACATACGGGTTCTTCTTCTAGATTTCATAATCAATTAAAACAATCCATATCCACAACATCCCCACTATAAAGTTCGATAATTGACACACTTATCTCTTCTCGTCTTTCCCGCATTTGGCTAAAAAATCCTTATTTGTGGAATAAAATATTCCCCACTAAATTTAGTATAATAGCTCAGACAAAGAGAAAGTAGAATAACATACCAAGATAAAATTTTATCAGGGAAAATCTCTACTAGGCTGAAAGATCCATACACTACAAAAAGAAAAGATTATCATGCATGCTACTCATCAATGAGAAAAATGCACTAGTACACATAAGATGATGCAATTGAAATAAACAACCAAAGATATTATGAAAGAACTTTAATGCAGATAGTTGAAATGATCAAAATCTTTGTCAAGAAAATTCCAAAAAACGTGCAACACCTGATACTGACAAAAAGAATGATGCCCTAGTTTTAGTGACGAAATTGCAATACTAATGCAGTATGGCGCCATTTACCATCGGTATTTAAGAAAACAATCACATGCAGAATAGAGAAGAAAAATAAGTACGAACTTATGCTGGGCATCTGTTAGATTTCACAATGATCATACAACCCAGATCAGTCATTTAAAAAGGTAATAACATGCTGCAAGTTTTACTTCGGATGGTCATCCTAAAAGAATACAGCTAGTAAGTCAGGACCCCAGCTTTGAATCTAATATGCCTCGTACTAATCTCAAGTTCAATAGATTGACATCACATAAAATTTAAAATGCCAACTCATTTAGCAGGCCTAAATTTCAGGCTATTCTCAACATAAATTTTAGATGTAACATTTAAATGCCAAAAGGAAAATAGAAAACCATAAGAAAACCAAAACTTCAGCTCACCAACATGATATATGAAGTGCAAAATATAGATTTGTGGGAAAACACAAAAAACTTCATCAATTATCATCTATTTTTTCTGTGATACGGCCAGAAACTCTTTATGCATGTGATTGTTTCACAAGCACAAAGATGAATCCAAGTGCAATAAAACAAAATGCACTAACCTGCCCAGTAAATAAGCCACCTTCTTTGCTCATTGGGATCATTCTTCTCTATAGCCTTGAATGAAGAGTACAAAGGCAACGCAATCCCCACAGAACAGCTGAAAAACACCCCAAAACAACATATAATGCTAGTTTCACAAAGAATATGCTCAAACACCAATAAAGAATCCACAAGTCAACTATGAGAAAAAGACAAAGATTCAATCCAAGACTCCACCAAATCTTCCCAAACGATAAAAAACTCATTGAACATATTTCATTGACCAAAAATCAAATCCAATCATGCAACACCCACTCCATGCACGTAAAAAGCGCAAGAGACAACATATTTTCTTTCTTCTTCTTCACCCTTTTCCCAAAACAGGGTCGAGCACATGATCTCCATTTTTCCATTCAATGCGCAATTTCCAAAAGTCCGTACCTTTCCATATAATGTCCCCCCAATTTTTTCCCGTCTACTAAACTACTACCTCTGCCCCTCTTTTGCACATAACAAAACAGAAAAAAACCAAAACACACCTCTTCACAACATCATTTGAAAGTCTTTGTTGCAACAAGCTAATAACCAATCCCCACAAGCACCATTTCACACATATAAACAAGCATCAAAGTCTGCGCAACTGCAGTCTTACCAGGCTGTGCGCATGACAACGTTAGAACCAAGCGGGTAAAGCAGCACCCGCAATCCAGCCTGCACTGCCTGAGACAACAACACACCCATTCCATTTGATACATGGAAATCAACAAACACAGCGATATCATAGCAAATTCCAAACAAATGCATCCAAACCATAGCAACTCAATATACAATATTACAGCATAAAAAAATTTATTTAAAAAATTAAAATTTTGACATAGCATGATCATATCAAGAATATATGATGTTGCAAAACTCATATCATCAAAACGCCCAAAATTCTCCTCTTTTCGTAGTCAGAGGGAGAGAGCGAGAGGGAAGGGGAACGAACCTCGCCGGAGCATGCAGGGCCGAGGAGGGCGGCGGCCATGGGAGGAGGCTATCGGCTATCGGCGATCGGCGATCGGCGATCGACGATCTCCGCCACCAACTCGGCCGCCGGCGACGCTTTGGTGTGGTGTGGTTTGGGTCGGGTCGGGTTATCGGATCTGGTATGGCCCACCGCTTGAAACCCGTGGACTTGAGTCAATGGGCACCGAAAGATGGTTTTGACTCTGTGTGTGTCGCATGGTTGCATGAATCGGGATTGGAATCGGAATCGAAATCGGTTTTTCTGATGGAATCGGAATCGGAATCGGAATCGGTCTGAATCGGTTAAGAATCGGTTCAGTTGAATCGGTCCAAATTAATTTAATCGGTCATATATAATAATTTGACAATTTACAATATAAATATATTAAAATTGAGTATTAATGTTATTTTGATATTATTCTGCGTATTATAGTTTATTCCTGTGTAAAAACTACTAATTTCATCTCCAAATTTATTGCCTCAAATAATATAGTGTATAAGATTACTTACCATTTTAATGACCGATTTACATCACAATATATTTTTTAGCCTTTTCTATATTTATTTATGTTGGGCTCTAGAGGCCCTCAAAGGACTTTAAACAGGTTTTATAAGTCACTCTTAATACAAAAATTAGTTATAAAAAATAATATTTTCCTAGTATTCTATATATAAATTAAAAATATCATTCATAATTAATATGAAATTAACCTAATAATTTAGGGCATTGACATTTAAGTTGTTGAAATAAATTTTAAAAGTATAGTTGTATGGGATTCAATATTTCTAACCTTAATGTCTCTTATAAATGTTAAGGATTATATTCTCATTATTGGGCAAAATTATTAATAGTGTTCTTTTTCATGTAATTACCGGACATAATTATTAATAGTGATCCTTTTCATGTGATTACCGCTAATAAATAAATAAAAGTGCACTTGTATGAAGAGGGTGTGAGACTAAGACTATTCACATTCCACGAGGTTGCAATTTCCTACAAGGGCGTTTGTACCGTATGTCTAATTTCTTATTCTTTCCTAACGAGAGTGTTTTTTCATAGAACATTTGTGTGTTCATCACGACCGATTTAGACTGTTGCCTTGTTATTCTTTAATCCATGCCAACGTTTTAGTACAGGAACGTGCTTTTTCCTGTTAATGAAAGATGTTTTTTAAAAAAAACAATTAGTTCATGTTCGATCCAAAAAGATAATTTATGAGGCAATATAATGTCTATATTTTTAAAAGCAATATAATGTCAATGCTAGTATTCTACTCACAAGCACGGACTCCATCAATTTGCAGCGTATGGATTGGGGAAAACGGTGGAAACGAGGAGTCCCACCATGGCTTCTTATGCTTGGATGGAGACTAGCTACATTCTCCATATTAGGAGGGGTGTAAATGAGTCGAACCGAATTGAGTTGAGTAGGGATTTTTTTTGAATTCAACGTAATTTTGGACAAGTATATTTGAACTTATTTGAGTGTTTGACGAGCTTTGATCTATCATAGGTCGAGCCAAGTTTGTCCAAAATTTAGGGTGTTTGAGCTTAACTCATGTTTGGCTCGCTATATTTTCGAATTAAGTTCGAGCCAAACAAATATTTATATTTGGCTCGTGTTCAACTTATATAGGATCAAAAAAATTTTCAACACTATATAAATTTAATGTGACCTCAATAGTATTGACGAGTTGAGTCGAGCCGAATATTTTTTCGAGTTTGAACATATTGAACTTGAGTTTCAAGCCAAGCCGAATTGAACATTCCTTAGCTCAAGCTCTGCTCATTGTTCAACGAACTATATATTTCGAACCGAGTATTTTTTTGAGCACAACTTCAAGCCGAACCTAAAATACTTACGAACAGATTTGACTTGTTTACATCCCTGCATACTAGAGATATTCACTACAATAAAGGAATTGCTGATTTAAATTTATACCCTGTATGCCGTTCATATCGTGAAACAATTGAGCATCTTGTCATAAAATGTGATTTGGCGAGATGTTTATGGTTCTCTTTCACTGGAGTTAGAGTTAATCGTTGCACCTTTGGTAGTCCCATAAAAATTATTAAGCAACTTGTGGATCTTGAAGCATCCAACAACGTTCCTTGTAAGAACTTCGTATTGAAAATTTTGGTCCTTTTTTGATGAGATATGGAAAGCACTGAACTCTTCCCCTTGCACAATGAACCCATTTCTCATCAGAGATTATTGGCAAACATTTATCATCGATCCAAACTATATATCCTCATCACTCAGGCTATTCTCATCTTCTTTGCAACACGAGAAGGTATGTATTGAGTCAAAACCAGTTATTTTATCTTCTTCATTTATGTACTTGCGTGATGGGAACCTCATCTTCTATAACAAAGGATCTTCTGAAGTTGAAGCTCTTTCTCCAGCAATATTTGATGCAGCAAAAGTTAACAGATGTGATAGCCTATTTTGTGTCGACTGTAAATCTATCTATCAATGACTAAAGGAAGAATGCAGTTCCCGATTATCTTGGTAATTGGCACCTATTGTCAATCTTTTGAAAAATCTCTCTCAGAAATTCAGCTAGAGGTTCTCAAGGATCATGTTTCTTTAGCTCATGATATTGCTAAATCTGTTAGAAAAATGGATGTAATTATACTGTAATTAGTCTTTTGGCCTCTTGTTATGCAAATTGTCAGATGAACACTTTACAATGCACTTTCAAACTTATCAGAGCTCAAATCTAAATTATAAAAACCCGAATTTATTCGAGTTTAAGGTGAGTCTACGCAAGTAAACTACTTTTGTCCGATCTATTTTAAGTTTAAGTTGAGTTTATAACCTTAGACAAATCAACTCAGGATTTTATTTAAGATTGATAAACTAAAATCGTAAACTTTTTATTTGTTTGTTGTTTTAGTTTTTCTTCTTAAAATTAATCCAATATAAAAATTTAAAATTTGATCGGCCGCTAAAAACATGAAGCTCGAGTCAAGCATACAGAATTTTCTCTAATGCCCCTTACTTCAATCCGAAGTACAAACTTGAAATTATGATTTTATCATTAAACACGAGCCAGTTGGACAATTTAGAGGATCAAATCAAATAGACCAAATTGTTGTTGAGTTGCCTAAAAACCTTCCATCATCATAAATCCATTTGAACTGGAGTTAGTTAAGGTCCGAG
The DNA here is from genome assembly GCA_033002965.1 of Piper betle. NCBI lineage: Eukaryota > Viridiplantae > Streptophyta > Magnoliopsida > Piperales > Piperaceae > Piper > Piper betle. Next base: position 114,928 of record JAURVB010013387.1, on the reverse strand, counting down.
GTTAGGACGTGAAGTACAGTTAGTAGCCGATGACGTAGTTGATCACGTAGAAATATTATAAAAAAACATTAATGTGTCGTAGTTGACTATTCAATGTTCGGACAACCGAATCCTACAACAACACAGACGTGGCGCATGTAGCAGGTTGACGAAGGAGCTTTCCGACAAGGAGCAAAGTCGGCGCCTTTCTCCGGCAAATCGGCCATCTTCGGCGAGGTGTTGGGGCAGGGACGGCTGGTTGCGATCCATGGCCGGGCGGATCCACGCCGGAAATGGCTCCCCTCGGTGCTCCAAGGTGGCAGCTGCCGTCGCCGTCGGCGTCTTCTTTGGGTGCCTCTTCGCCTTCCTCTTCCCCTCCGGCATCTTCGTCTCCGTCGCCCCGGCCGTGAAGGAGCAAGTCTCCGCGGCGTTGGTATTGGATCTCCCTCCCCACATCTGACGTCTTGTGTCGGGTTTTTATTTTTTAAGTTTTTTCATTTCCTTGTATTGAATTGAATGAGATTTTGAGCGGTTTTTTTAGTGGTTGGATAATTGACTGTTCTGGTAGCGCCTTTGCTTGCATCAATCTGAAAATATAGTACATTTCTTAGCAAAGGGTTTTATTTTTAGTTGAGGATGTCTTTAGTTGTTGAAATTGATTTGAAGTATTAATATTTGTTGTTACTCCTGTTTATGATGCGTAAATTTGGTGTTAAGCTGTATGATTCTGTTGGGGCGTTATTTATGAAGTTCTGTGAAATTAATGCTATAACTTATTTCCACGTTTTTGAGCTATGACTGCTGTTTTTGATTGATGTAAGCCAAGTGAGCATTACCTTGTTAAAAATTTACAGAGTTTTCGAATCGATAAGAAAGTGCTAATTATTCTACTACAGACAAGAAGAAGATACAGAGTTTGTAAACTACATAATGTCACTGTACTTGAAGTTAAAATGTTTTGATGTCAGTGGTAAGGTGAGATTTGTAAAAAAATCCAGATTTCCAATTATTGCAGTGGTTTGTACTGAATTGTCTCCTCTGTTGCAGAACGTTGAGCATATCTATGTGGTCTCTCTTTTACACTTGCTATTTGATTAGATTGTGCAACTGGTCTCATATTGCGTTTGCTTCTTTGATGATGCAATATGTATTCTGTGTTCTGTCCTTCTTTACATGTTTCTCCTGTGTTTGACTTGGATGGATTAGATGATGAGATTTGAATGATTTAGGAGTTGATAACTTGTTTATTGGATAACGAGTTTAAATGATTCAGAATTTGATGTATGCCTTAAGAATTTAAATAGCTTGAAATTGGTTTCTGTGCGTGCTTGGTGATTTCCCTTATTCTGAGCAAGCACAGAAGAGACATTAGTAAAACTGAAGTACATCCAACTAGCCATTTTGATGAACTATTGTGAATGCTTGTCGTTGGAAAAATAATTGAGCTTGCACTAAAACCACCTCTCCTGTTTGTAATTTGTGACTATAATTCTCAACACGTGGTAAGTAATTTGCAGCAACTTTTGTTTTAATGATAGGCTAGTGCAACCATTTGTGAATCATCAGAACGGATAAACATGTTGAAAAACGAAGTTGTCTCTGTGTCACAAAAGAATGCAGAGTTGAAAAGACAAATCAAGGAATTAATGACGAAGCTTCGAATGGCCGAGCAAGGTAAAGATAATGCAGAGAAACAGTTTTTGGCACTAGGAGAGCAACACAAAGCAGGCCCATTTGGAACTGTTAAAGCTCTCCGCACCAATCCTACCGTCATTCCCGATGAATCTGTTAACCCTAGACTTGCCAAAATTCTTGAGAAGGTTGCTGTCAGAAAGGAACTTATAGTTGCCCTGGCAAACAGAAATGTGAAAGACATGTTGGAAGTTTGGTTCACAAGTATACAAAAAGCTGGCATTCCCAATTATTTGGTTGTGGCGTTGGATGATGAAACATTGGAGTTCTGCAAATCTAAGGTTGTACCTGTCTATAGGGGAGATCCTGATGAAGGAGTTGATTCTGTTGCAAAGGAAGGTAGTAACCATGCCATTTCAGGTCTGAAGTTCCGTATGCTAAGGGCGTTTTTGCAACTTGGATATAGCATACTTCTCTCGGATGTGGACATTGTATACCTGCAGAACCCATTTGATTATATTTATAGAGATTCTGATGTGGAATCCATGACTGATGGCCACAACAACATGACAGCTTATGGATACAATGATGTATTTGATGAACCAAAGATGGGGTGGGCTCGATATGCCCACACAATGCGCATATGGGTTTACAATTCAGGTTTCTTTTACATACGACCCACAATTCCTTCCATTGAGCTTCTCGATCGTGTTGCCTATAGGATGACACATCAAGCAAACGTCTGGGATCAAGCAGTGTTCAATGAGGAGCTTTTCTTTCCTTCACATCCAGGTTATGGTGGACTTCATGCTTCCAAAAGAACCATGGATTTCTACTTGTTCATGAACAGTAAAGTTCTATTCAAAACAGTAAGAAAAGATCCAAATTTGAGTAAGCTGAAGCCAGTGATTGTCCATGCAAACTACCATCCTGATAAACTCCGAAGAATGAAAGCCATTATCGACTTTTATGTTGATGGGAACAAAGATGCGCTGAAACCCTTCCCAGATGGATCTGAGTGGTGAATGCCACGAGTTTTCTTTGTACTTCCCCCTATCTGGAAACAAAAATGAAAGAGCTATAGTCATGTTTTCTTACTAATGAGTTATCGCGTTGGAGTTGTTTCTTACTAATTCCTCATTGTAGCTTCAATCAACAAAAGCACTCATTCACAGAGAAAGAGCAGGGAGAGGTAAGACGAGAATATGAGGATTCCTTTTGTATGTTTTTTGCACTTGGATTGCCGTTGCTTGTTCTTTTGCACTTAGATTGCTGCTGCTTGTTCTTGTCAGATCACAGATTAGCACTTCTTTCTTCTTTGATATGCATGTATCAGCAACCGGATTCATTTCAAAAGACTAGCAGCTTTTGCCTGTTATACAATTAACTTTCTTATGTAAATGTTTCCCTGGCCTCTAAATCTAGCTTTTCGGTTATATTTCTAACGTGGTTTACTAGTTTTATTTGATTTCATACAAAAAAGACTGATTGAATAGGGGTTCTTACGAGCTATGTCTAATCTCATATACCCGGTATATTCTATGAATTCTTTCTTTTAATGGATAACTTTTCTCTTAAAATAATAGCACTATCTATGTTAATAAATTTATAATTTGTAATGGTCGAAAGCTATAGCTTATTTAATTGAGTTAATCTTAAAGATACATTTTTTGTCACTAATCTTGAAAAGCTTAAACTAATTTATTTTGATAGAAAGGTTTTGTGCATACAATTGAGCCCAAAACTGTTGTTTATGATGAAAGATGGGGGTGGCAACAAGTTGAAACCGAGCTCACAAGTCACAAAGATATAATATATATATATATATATATACACGTGTGTGTATGTATATTGACCAAGCTTCCTTATATGGATGCAGGCATGTGGCTACATTCATGGTTTCTTTGTAACAGTTCATAGGAAGATATATATTACATGAGAGATGTAGCAGGTCTGATTACTCCAAGGGAACTTACATATATTATTTTGGTGTCTTAAGATAGCTGAAGTGTTACATTTGTTAATAATTTATTTCCCACAAGTTGGAGTTCTAGTTGGTTCCTGAAATCCTTGACCTTGATGGTTTGGGAATTGCATATCAACAACCAAACTCTTATCAAAAAGAAAAAATCAGCCATAAATCTCCCTTTATGATCACTTTATCAGAATGATAGTCTCCTAGCAAGTTTACCCATCATCTCATTGTTTCATGTACAATACAGAGCAGCAGTTCTAAGATAAAGAAGAGGTTTTATGGCGGTCAAGCTCCTAAAGACTTCAATGCAGTAGAATAACATGGAAGAAGTTACTGGGCATTCCTTTCTATCATATACATAATAATAATTTAATTTACACAATAGGGCCTAATCAAGCACTTTACTAAGTTAAACAAAAAACAATGAAGATTGGAGAGTGGGCATCAGATTTAGAGGCCATTCCAGTTAAGCCAGTCCATGGCATTGTAGTAGTAGTCAGCACTCAACAGCCACAAAGTCTCGTCACCCTCCATCCCTCCAAAGCCCCCGAGAAAGGGATCATACATGTCACTTGTAGAGAAGCAGGTGCTTGGGCTGCCCTGCCCTCCACCCTCTGAAGTGACCTCTGATCTCTCTGACAGCTTCTGTATCTCCTTCTCTGCCTCTAAAAGCTGATCCTTCAGTATACACACCTGCCATGAACAACACTCTCCATTAGCAATCCACACTACCACATAACATAAAAAAATTGCGCCTGGTGGTAATATTTTTGTTAAAAGTGATACGTCATAGGCTATTTACGATCTGTTTGTGGCAAAAATATGGGAGAGATTTCGTTGGGCATGTTCTATTTAATACCGATAGAAGAACCTGATTCGGTATTGGTAAAATTTTATCAAAATATAATTGGGTTTTTAGTATAAGAGAATAAACATGGAGAAGCAATGTTTACCTCGGCTTCGAGACGACATTTATCAAGTATTAAGGATTCATTGCTGGTCTTGAGCTTGAGGTAGTCCTGCTCCATCTGCTTGCTCTTCCACCTTGCTCTGCGGTTCTGGAACCAGACGGCGACTTGGCTTGGGTCGAGCCCAAGCTCGATGGCCAGCCGGTCTTTCCTCGCAGACTCCAACTTGTGCTCTCTCCCAAAGTTCATCTCCAAGAAATTGAGCTGCTCCTCACTCAGCTTCCTCTTCTTCCTCACTTCAGCACCCCCACCCCCTCTCCCTTCCTCCTCCTCCTCCTCCTTTGTTTGATAACCGTATTGCTCCCTGCAAATATGAGTGATCAGTGCATTGTTTGTCAATATGGTTAACACCCACAAATTCTAAAGTCTCAATGAATGCAAGAGTGGTAGTATATTTAGTAGTTAGTAGTAGTAGTAGTAGTTTTATTGTTGTACTAGTGCTTGTTAGAAGAACATCAAGGCCAAACCTTCGGGGGGTTTGTACTGGGAGAGAGAAATCATTTGCTGTTGATGCTGCTGTTCATCTGCTTTAGAGATCATGTTGTTGCAGCTTGCTTTCACCTTCATCTCTGATGTATCTTTCTGCTCTCCCTTTCTTTTTCTGGTTCTCACACACAGTACAAGACAGTGTTATCTTCTAGGGTGGTGCAACAATGCTAAGGTCCTTCGCAAGGGCCTTACTACCCACTTTCTTCTTGGTAACAGTCCTTGCCCAAATGGCTCAATATATATCCATCAACTCCAATAACTACCCTCCTAACCTTGCCAAAATGTCAAATGCTGCCATTGGCCCTGTTTGTATATAAAAATAAGTGTAAGCAAATGGCATAGACTCTATGAATATATGCGTGTATGATGAAAGACGTGACGGTAGACAAAGGAACTAAGGAAACCCATGACTATACTTGTACATAAAACAAAGGTAGAGTGAGTAAGCTCGCTTTTATAATAGCGGAAAAACCGCACAAAACACGACTCGAATGAGCTTGGCTTATCAACAACCTCCTCCATGGAGTACACTCTCCTTCCAGTGCAGGTAACAGTAATTTGCGAATGCATGTAGGCATGATACCGAGAAAGGATATTAAGCCCAAGCAATTAATTTTAGTGATGGCAAGAAAAGTTAATTATACTTTTACGTGAAACTAAGCATGGTAAGTCGGAAAGGTAAAATAAAAACTGAACCAAAACAAGATAAGAATGAGAATGGTTTTTAATTGTATAGATCATAGAATAGAATGGCTTATGGATCATCTCCACCATCTATTGCCCTCTAGTTCCAATGTAGGCATAGAAATATAGATACCCTTTTCACGCATCAGCTAAAGTCTCTAGATAGAGAGAGGTGGGGGTGGAGATGAAGATCAGAGTTGTCAAGAGCGAAGGTTGGTTAGAAGTGGGCCTTAGCTTCCAAGCTCGTGTGTCCTGAGATTGACAAATTGACACTGTTCGGCAACAGAGCCTGCTGCGCAATGGGGTGCCACCTTCTCATTCCCAGCCTTTCTTTCTGCTCTTAATCCATTGATCGGCTTGCATTTAACTAGCTAGCCTAACCTGATGTTGAAATTTCGATGTCTTTGAAAAGGTAAGTTAACTACCACTTCCACTTTTAGCGGAAGCTCAAGCTTTGGGAGCTGTAAAAAGCTCGAAGTTTTTTAGTGGGGTGGTGTATGGCGATTGGTTACAGAGGTTAAGTTGGTTGGTTTTTACATCGAAATGCACTCCATTCAACACAAAAATTTATGGGACTCTTTTTGAGCGTGTAGAAATATGGTCATATGCTTAGCTTCAAAGAGAAGTCTATATGTATGCATTAATCTTCGTGCACTCATCCTTACCAAACCCCCTTCACCATCCTCCCCTCGTCAAACACAAGAACTTGACCATAACACAACTGAACGAAAAAAATTTTGTTTTCGCTTGAATGGTGGCAGGAGTCAAAATCGGTCTAAATCGGATATGAGTCGACTCAGTTAAATTGGTTCAAATAGGTCATATATAATAAATTTATAACTCATATCATAAATATATAAAAATTAAATATTGATGTAATTTTAATATTATTGTATGTATTATATTTTATGATATTTTTTATATTTTTTTGGAATTTTTAAAATTATTTTTAATTAATGATTATTTTTATTCGAGTTAGATTCGAGTCAACTTTTAATTACTATAATGCCACTCCTACTCTTCACCCCTGTCGTCCCCTCCTTGCCTCCCCCGTCGGCCTGCCACACCTGGACTCCCCCGTTGTCCCATGTCCGAATTCCCCTCGCCGGCCCCGTCCTGCCCAGACTCCCCTACCGGCCCCGCTCCGCCACATCCCCTCGCGCATCTACCCAACCCGGCCACCCTAGTCTCGTCGGCCCCTGATCTGTCCCCCCGTTGGCCCCAACTCCCCTGCTAGCCCTGCCTCCCCCCTCCGGCCCGGCCCCGCCTATCGGAGTGAAGGGGCGGCAGAGGGAGAAGCAAGTGGTATTTCTATCGTTATAAATTTTAAATCCTTATTTTACTTATATATAAATAATTTATATAATATAAAATTAATGGTATTTTAATAATTTACCCAAAACCAATTCAAAACCGATTCCACACAAATTTGAAACAGATTCTGCCATGATCCAATTTAAATCGGCCGATTTAGAGTAAAATTAGCTCATTTTTCAACACTAGTGGCAACAACATAGATAGCTTCAATGCTTGTAGTATTCTTGGGGTGCACCATCCATGCATGATCAATGGTAATTAACCCAGCCAGTATATGCAATACTAACGCATCTTATCAATGTTGGCTTTTGTTAACAAAAATGTTTATTTCTTTTTGAGATAAAAAAATGTTGGTTTTAGTAAATCAAATTTGTGATAAATCAAAATATTCTTAAGTAATTTTTTTTTACTTTGTCTTTTATCAGAAGGCACCTTATGACTTGCACCTATACCCTGAACATGCACATACATAATATTCATGCAATTTAAGGCCAATCTTATATGCGAAACGTACTCTAAGTTATAAATTTCGATGTCCAAATTTAATTAATGTATCAAAAAGCTTTAATATATTGAAGTTTGTAATTCTACATAACTAACCAAATCTTAATACATAGTTATAGTTTTTAATAATACCACTAAAGAAATTAAATCATATTTTCGACAAACTGCATCTCATAATATACGTGTCAAAATTGCCGCCTGGTAAATAAAAAAAATACACTGGTTAAGAATACAACTTATAAAGAAATATTTTAAGGTTTTAACTTCTTGTAATACAAACCATTATTGATTTAAAATAACCTACAATTATTCCAATGCAAGGGATTAAATAAACAAAAAAGAAAAATGTTGGGAGAGTACTCAGCTTATCAGTTTAGAAGCTGATTGCATGGCTCCGCGGCTGGAGCCGAGCCTGGAAGCCTTAGTCTTGGAAGGTGAGAAAAGACTAAAATGCCCCGGGTTTGGTGCCAAATGCACATGGCCGTAGCCCTTTGTAAGTCGGCTGGAGAAAGAAGGGACCACTTCACACGTGTCCTCCTACGCCGCCTACTACGTGCAAGCCAACCAATAGCTGCGGGCCAGCTCATCACGCTTGTTGCTAGATTCTACTTCAATGTCCTTAATATTCCACCCACTTGATGTCCACCAATACCTTACTAAGCTTTTTGTCTGCAATCCAATAAGGTGTGGGTGAGGTATTTATAATAAAATTAGAGAAATTTGTAAGGTGGTTATATATATAATTTTTTTAATGAACATTTAATGAAGATGTAGATTAATTTCTTGTGTTAGAATGAGTTAAAATCGAATGGTCTGGCGAATAGAAAATCTTTCTCCTTCGGGAGTCTAAAAATTCTCAGAAAGTCTCCTTTTAAACTGTCAAATTAATTAAAAAGAATATATTATAATTTATAGTGGTTAGTGGATAATGGTTATTTGCAAGAAAAAAATTTCTGCTCAGAGGTCTCATAAATATAGCCAGCTAGGGCATCATTTTTCGCGAGATGAATAATGTGGGAGGAAATTAGTGTTTAAATTAATTGTAAGATAAGATGATAATTTTTATGCAAGAGATTTCTTTTTTCGAAGAAATGAGATTTATGAGATAGGGCAAGATTAACTAATACAATGGATATTGAGAGGCAATATGGAGCCCTATGTGTTGTTAGGAACAACCAACCTTTGTTTAAGAAAAGTTTGGCAAACGTAGATGTTTTTCCAATGTTTGCACTCAGCACTCAGCACTCATGTGGATACCACATTTTGGTGGAATATTTCGCATGAAAAAGAGCTCTTGTTGATGTACTACATAGGGCCCCATGTTTTGTGGGTTCATTCTGATTAGGACCTCTTCATATAAAGCAAAAATGATCAAATGGTATTAGAAATGCCCAACCTGTTGAATTCTAAAAAAATTGGGGGTCAAGTTGGCTTAGTTAATTCTTAATTCCCATCTATTTTTTGTATCTTACCATTAATATTCGCAGCTTTTGTGGACATTATTTTGTACCTATTGTTGAGGTGACTTAAGAAGCAAAGGAAGGACCATGCTAACTTTTTCAGGCTGCACCCAAACATGGGAGGCAAAATTTGGCTTGTCAGTCCTTTTCTCATGCAAATTTGTAACCCTTACCAGCCACCTAGCGCTCATGTGCGTTCACTTTCCATAACCCCTTCTGACATACCAGTGTGTTCATTGTTGAAGTCTATCCATGGCTGGCAATTGCCCCAACTGAGATTGCTGGCACATTTGATAACTCCTATCCTTTGTGTTTCACCATGTCAGTGGCAGCTTTGAGCCTTTGTCAAGAAAAAGAAGCTGTTGGAGGCACACACTATTGCTGGGCAGGTGTTGAATAGAATGAAAATTGAATTGAATAAAGCAAAGTGGACAAATGTCTCATATCATCAATTGAAAAGTCTGATTATCTAGGATTCCTTTCATTTTGGTTTTGAAGAGCTTTTATTGGGTGAATCTGGATAAGACCAACCAGCTAGGTTCCTTGTTTTGTGGTGTCACTATTGTTCCTTGTCCAAACTTCCATGCTCATTTACAGATTGTTTGCCTAACCTGTAAAATTGGTATGGACCTTCTTTCTCCTTATTCAGGTCATGTCTGATTAATTTTACCATATTCAGCAAGGATAGCTTCACGAGACAGTGAATGGTAACAAGAGGATAAGGTTTGATAAGGTATTATATATATATATATATATATATATATATATATATGTTCATAAGATATCATGCACATCATTTTAAGTGCAAGCAAAAGAGAAAGGTAATTTATATAACTCGGAAGAGGGAGACAGAGTCTTGTGGAGGTTGGAGGTACTTTTCTGTGTTATCTGTCAAACTCCTATACTCTATGGTGAGTCTGTTTAATCTGGAAGAGTGTGCCTGAGAGAGTGAGAGGGAGGTAATATAAGAGAAGGAAGTGAAGGGTCCTTTTAAATGGAATCCAATCACATGCACAACCTACACTTCATCTGCTTAACCACTTCTAATGGTACATATTTGACCCACAAACGATGCTTAATCTACAAGTTCTTGCTTGACTCTCTTTATCCCAGCACCCCTTAGTCTATGTTTCCTAGTCTCCACCTTGCCCATCTCAGGTATGGATATTATCAACTACACCTGTTTCTATCAGATCTCTAATAGGGAAGATTGTGAGCCAAATCCAGAATAATAGGTCTATCTAGAGAAGGCTCGAGCAGCTCAAGAAGTAAAACAATAACAATGGCAAGCTAGTATGCAGTAGCCACTTCTTACAAGATCTTTCAAACCTTCGGCTTTTTTGTATTCCAGGGCGTCAACAACCGTTTCCTCCATAGAATTCGAATGACATTTGTCTTTGCTTTTCACACATTTGTATATTCAACCAAGGTTGTGCTTGTGAAGGCTCGAGCACAACCCAGATTAGTAGGTCTATCTAGAGAAGGCTCGAGCAGCTCAAGAAATAAAACAATAACAATGGCAAGCTAATATGCAGTATCCATTTCTTACAAGATCTTTCAAACCTTTGGCTTTTTTGTATTCCAGGGCGTCAACAACCTTTTCCTCCAGAGAATTCGAATGACATTTGTCTTTGCTTTTCACACATTTGTATATTCAACCAAGGTTGTCCTTGTGAGGATTGTCTGCCTAGGGATCTCTACCCTTGCCTCCCATACGTGTCTTGTTCCTTGTGTGCGTCTTTGTTTTTAATTCAATCAGGAAATGGAGGCTTTCCATTTGGCTGGTGTCCCATTATGCTTGATGCTGATTAAATAATACTCCAAACAGCTCCGAGCACCACCTGCCCCAGACCCAGATCAACTTGGTCATTGGCATGGCTAGTAGCTAAAAAGAACCGATAAAAATAAAGAGACCCAACAATTTTCAGATCATTTGAACTTGTATATCCCTCTCAGTTAGCCATTTGAGATCTCATTGGTGTTTTCCCCTCCAAAATTGAAGTTACTAGATGAAGAGCATAAACAAATCATACCGTCTTGAAAATTAATGGGTACCCTTATTTTGTTGAGCTATTTCCATCCCTCCATAGGGCCATGCATCCTATATATAAACTTTTACTGCTACAGTACGTTCGGTAGCAGCTGTTGTTCCTTCTAAGCAGGTCATGAAGGCGTTTATTAAACAGCTAAGCTACAATTGTTTATGTTCTATAAGCAAATATATTTCTAGATTGAGTGGATGAGGGATGATGATGATTAAGGTAATGGGGGAGGGCATTAGAAAACGAGTTGTAGCTTCTGGAAGATATGGACAAGAGGAATGCTTATGTTAACCTCCAATCCGGAGAAAGCTAGGAGACGTGGTTCTCCCTTCCACCCTTCCTTTTACATCTTTTCATGAGCCTTCGCACTCTTTTGTATGATAATCGCTTACATAAGGAGTGATGCATGACAACATTTGTTTATGTTTTTGTCTCATTATTATCATTTTCTTTGGTAAGGCTTGCCGCTTTTTTGCTGGTAAAGCTATTCTTCTTGTCGTCTAACGGGTCTTCTTCTTGTTATTCTAGTTATTATATATATGGTACTGAAACATGACAGTACCGTGGTATTGTTATTCTCTCAAAAACATGCACCATTTCATGAAGCATATCTTTAGTTTAATTTATATACCATATCATTTTGATATTTTCTAAGGTTTCGGGAAAGTGATTAAACTATTACTTTAGCAGAGTGGAATCTAATTAAAATGACTCATTTGGAGAAAACTGGACAATGCGGTGTGGGTCATCCATCTTGAATTATAACAAATAGGCCGTTGTGGGCAACCAATTTATTAATGGACCCAGCTTAGATTAAGATGTGTTTGGGCCTGTAGCTGGGCTTTGCTTGCTTAGGTGCTTAGGTCATGGGCTTAACTAATGTCCATGAGGAAGATGGATTGTATTTTTCTTACAAAAAACAAATAAATTAACGAAAAAGAGAATTAAACAAGTATAGTTAAGGATTAATCTCAATTTGGTTTGATACTCGACTCAAAGTTTAACTCGATATTAAACGACCTCGGGCCTGAGTTTTTACTTGTACAACTCAATTCAAGTCAAAGTTCGATACTTTACAAAAGATAATAAGATTTTTTACTATATTTATCTTAAATTTATTTATAAAATATAATCATATTATAAAATATTATTATATGATATCAAATTTAAATAATTTATGCATAATTAAATTACCTTTTGTGCATAATTATCTCAAATTTGATATATTTTAATTATAAATTAAATTTTAGTATGAATTATACCCAAAAAAATAACATCAATAAATACAAATCAAGTTAGCTCGAACTCAATTCAAATAATTTTCTTTTAATTCAAATTTGAAATCAAATAAACTAAATTTGAATCGGGTGAAACTCGACTCAAATCGCCCAACGAAATATAGTACAGTAATAATATATAAAGAAACAAGAAGAGATGTCATCTCTTACCATTTATCAAACTGTGAAAGGGATAGTCAATAACATTTGATATTAAAGACTGGGATTGAGCATTGAAAGGAGGCCATGGTTCTGTTGTGGAAATAAATTTGTGTCGAGCAGCAATAATTCAGTCACAGAAGACGGTTGGGAAATGCATTTATTTGGAAGGTTAATTTAATTTAATTTAATTGTCGGCCTGCCCGATACACATACATACACACATCAATAGTTTGTATCAATCCAGCTTTAATATTGTGTATAGCGTGGAAATAAAGAACAACCCAATTGCTTTAGTTTCGCACAGTAAATTGATGCTTGAAGCCATATACGATACTAATGGTGGTTTAATAGAGTAATTATATGGCTATAAGACTCAATCGGTGTAAAAATATGTATAAGACGATCGGTGTCTAAATATGTATTGGTGATAGGACCTATTTATTATCAAAATTTTAAAATTGTCGTAATAAATATTTAATGAAGGATAATTTTCTTAAAGTTAATTGAGTCTTAGAGCTTGATTTTACCAGACGTTTTGTAGGAATAGAATACTATGTCGATTAGATTATTTTTTAAGTTTGATATTTTGAAACTAAAAAATTTGCCCATAGTTGTTGCTTGTGAATTTGAGTGATATTAAATTTAAATTTATTATAAATTAAATTTTTGTACTATTTTTTCCCGTACTTATTTTTAATTTGAATCTGAATAAAATTTAATTTTTGTGTTGAAAATTAAATAATATAATATATATTTAATATTAATAAAATAATTTATTTATAATTTTAAAATACAAAGTATAATTACCTCGCACCGGTGGTTACAAATCTGATATAATAATTATTAACCAATACAGTATTTAAAATTAAAAAGTAAACCCTTATAAACTATGATACAAACAAACCCACGCAACAACAAATAGGATATTAACAACAATCAGTAACTGAGATTCTCTCGCAAGAAGAGGTATTAACAGATTTAGGTTCCTTAGGGATCAAATCACAGCTTTGAGCTAATCATAACTTTTTTGCCAAATCTTGGCTATATTCAGTAGAAGCCACAGCAACTAATAAACGTGTTATTACTAAAGCTTAAAACATATATAAACTTATATAAGTTAAAGACTAATGAGATCATAAAATACCAAAATTTTACTGATTAAATACCTTCTAAGATTTTATAAATTTATTATATTTTAATATAAGTAGGCCTTATAATTTTTTTCTTCAATTATTTAAATACTACGATGTTATCACAATTTTACGATTTCATGTTCAAATTATAGAGTTAAAAATTATTTTAAAATTTTACAATAAAGTCATTCTAATAATTTTTTTATAATTTGATATAAGAACTTGTTTAAAAAGTACTTACTGTGTCAGCATAATAATTTTTAGTTGAAACTGTAATTTTTAAACTAAGTAGTCTAAGATAAAGTTGTTTAAATGGGGATTTATTTTATTTTATTTTTATTATAGGTAAGTATTACATTTGTGGTGCCTTTATGCATTGATGTCCCAATTTAGTTCAAGCAAACATAAACTAATAAATTAACGCATTCGTGGTAATTCTTCAACTTGGGACCTTTTATCCATCAATTTATTTTCATCTATATATATATATATATATATATATATATATATTGTAAAATCCAATTATCCATCGTGTCTTTATCATTCTATCATCTCCTTTCAACGTCATTGTCGCCCGCCGTCATCGTCGCCGTCAACTCCGCCGCCATGGCCGCCCACTGAGCGCCACCTGCCCCTCCCCCGCCCATGGAGTCGGAAAAGTTCGCGCCTTTCGCCCGCGGCGACGCCTACGGCGCCATGGGCCGTGGCGCCACCTCCCCCGTGGAGAGGCTGCTGCTCGCCGCCGCCGCCGTCACCCTCGTTCCCCTCCGGCTGGTCGTCGGCGTTGGAATTCTCTTCATCTACTACCTCATCTGCCGCTGCCTCACCCTCTTTTTGGCCCCCAACAAGGTGGAGGAGGGGGAGCAGGAGGACTACGCCCACATGGTCGGGTGGCGCCGCGCCGTCATCGTCCACTCCGGCCGCTTCTTCTCGCGCGCCCTGCTCTTCATCATGGGCTTCTACCGGATCCCCTGCGAGTACCGTGTACTCAAAATCAAATCTTTATCTACAACTACTCTGTTTAGCAATTTTGTGTTTGGATCTTTGATTGGGTATAAAAATTGCTTGTTTGCTGGTTTTTTTTCAGGATGGGGGGATGGATTTAGGTGGAGAAGCAGAGAGGCCTGGGGTTATAGTATCGAATCACGTATCATATTTGGATATCCTGTATCACATGTCGGCTTCTTTTCCCAGTTTTGTTGCAAAGGTGGATGCTTTGTTTGAGTAAAGAATGTGTTTCTGTTTGTTTGCTGTTTGTCTGGGAGCTTGGGGCTCACATTTGTGCTCTTTTTATGTGATTGAAGAGGTCAGTGGCGAAGCTATTTTTGGTGGGGCTTATAAGGTAAGTGAGTGCTACCTGCTATGATGGCTCAGATTTTCGAGTTTTTTTGTTTGTTCCTGCATTTGGTTGTGTAGTGTTTTGTTTTAAATTGAAGGGGTTTTCGGGTTGTATGGAATGTGATGTGCGTTATTTGTTTCACATGCAGCAAGTGCCTCGGTTGTGTCTATGTTCGAAGAGAGTCCAAAACATCTGATTCAAAGGGTGTCTCTGGTACGTTTCCATGGCATTGTAGTTTTTAATAGCTTCCTCTTTCCAGTGAAAGTAAAATATTGTTATTAACATCGCTGAGAACCTTGCAACTTTTAGAAAAAAATGTAAATACTAAATAGCTGGCCATTTACTTTTCTAATATGTCAATAGTTGACCCGTAATAGAGTGAAAAAGAGAGCCAAAACATGTAAATCATCTCGTTCTCCTACTAGGAGATTAAATTGTGACAACCTTTGGCTACTTTTCATTCAGTCTCGCTTTCGCAGTTGTCTTATTAGGCTTCATGTTTTTTTGAGTTTTTGTGATTATGTAACTAGAAATTCGAACTGCATCAGAGGTTATACAACAATGATAGCAATGGTGACAGTAGTTTGACTAGTTCTTGTGTCTTAACTTAGTGTGGACTGGTTTCAAATTGGGGTGAACATAGTTTTTATTTGTAGACAAATACATATAGTCAATCTTTAGTGGGTCTCGATCTTGAGTCATTGCACTGGTAATTTGAAGTCCTTTGCATTATAGTAATCTCCTACTAGGAGATTAAATTATGACAACCTTTGGCTAGTTTTCATTCAGTCTGCTTTCGCAGTTGTCTTATGATAGCAATGGTGACAGTAGTCTGACTAGTTCTTGTGTCTTAACTTAGTGTGGATTGGTTTTAAATTGGGGTGAACATAGTTTTTATTTGTAGACAAACACATATAGTCAATGTTTAGTGGGTCTTGATCTTGAGTCATTACTCTGGGAATTTGAAGTCCTTTGCATTATAGTAATTATCAAATTGATAGTTTGCTATACTTGCTATCACGTGAACTTTACAAACTTTAGTCATAATTTGGCAAATGAATCCCAGGAGTGGTGATGGAAAGAATTCAAGCAGCTCATGAAGATAGGCATGCCCCATTGATGATGCTCTTCCCAGGTATTTCATATTTGATTGAACTCTAGTTCAACTGCAATTTTCTTTTTTCCATTTTTTGACATTTTATTTTACATATGGGTCGAGTCTACTGGTGTATTTGAAAGGAAAATACAAAATGGGGTTTTGCTTGCTTGAGTAAGTGCTTTATCCAGTCCTTAGTAATGTCCAAGGTTAAATTATAAGTTCTAGCCATGTTCATTGCTTATATTTTATACTTTTTAGGATAATCGTTTGGAGATCTTTGTGAGAATCGTTGTTCACTTGTATGGTCTGAGTTTACGCACTCTTTTTGTATGGTCAACAGAGGGTACGACAACAAATGGAGGCTTCCTTCTTCCTTTCAAGACGGGAGCATTTCTGTCAAAGGCACCAGTGCTTCCAGTCATCCTTAAATATCCATATCAGAGATTTAGTCCAGCATGGGAGAGCATATCAGGGGTGAGCTGTCTAACAGTTTATATTTGGTACAATGAAATTTATATTCTCAATGCTTCTCTGTTCATCTTCCTTCATCGAGGTGTCTATGGGTGAATTCTTTTTCAGTAATGATAATTTCTCTGATCACATGGCTTTTTCAAGAATTCAATAAAGTTATAAATGGGTACTGATATTTCGTTCTTCTACCTTCATGCAATCAGTTTGTTTTCAGCCTATCAATGCTTGACAAATTTTCTCTTTGCTTTTGTCTTGATATCCTAAAATAAATAATGGAAGCTTAGTTGGTACATTTGACCTCTTGTAAAGCTAATGTATACGTCCCTATTGCAATTTGCAGGTTCGCCATGTATTTTTGCTTCTTTGCCAGATTGTAAACTATATGGAGGTTATTCGTTTACCTGTATACTACCCTTCTGAAGAGGAAAAGAAGGACCCTAAACTTTACGCAGACAATGTTCGAAAACTAATGGCTACTGAGGTTTGAACAATTATTACTGTTCTCTCATTCTTTTCTGAGCGTCATACTTTGATTGTAAACATTTCCCCTGATCACTGCTGTTGCAAACTTGCCGTTGAGATTTTCAACTATGATCATATTTTATAGTGTTCTACATCTGATGTTAAAATTACATGAAACATGATCTATCCAAGAAATTAGTTGATTAATCTTTTGTTTGGTGATCTCTAGAGGATGTTGTGAATAATGTCTTCTCCTCCAATTACAGGGAAATTTGAAATTATCTGATGCTGGTCTGCCTGAGAAGAGACTCTACCAAGCTGCACTGAGTGGTAATAGCCTTCCGAGTGAATTACATCACAAAGCAGATTGAAGAGTGTTTCTGTATATGCTATATTATATATGCCGGGGGCTTCAAATGCTTGTCTACGTTGTATTAAATTATTGAACCCACGAGGCAGAATGGATCGATGCACCTCAAACTACAAGTACCAAAATTATTCATGTCATATCTATTTACGAAACGGCAAAGTTCGTGCCGTAAGTCGACATTTTTCATCAATTCAGGCTTTCTCATTTATTCTCAACGTAGTCAATAATTTTTATTTTCGAAGATTACATCAATGTTAGTTTTAAGGATCCATCCTCCGCACTGCCTAATTTAAGTTGCATAACTAAATTCAAGCTTCTTGTCATAATCTAGCAAGCTGCACAACAATGAACCGGCAGGGTTGGTGATATTCGTATTTTTCTTTACTAAGGTTGGTGACATTAATATTATTATTTGAAGATGGAGGAACGCGTGCGGTATATTTTAAACGGTATTTTTTCCAAATTATTGTTAAACTTTGACAATGATGTATCATCAACTGCCTGCCTTGTTTGTATAAAACTCATATATCATGTGGTTGTTTTTGTTATCAATTTCCGAATCAGATTGACAAAAGTAAATGTAAGAATACCTTTCGCTCAAGAAAAAAATCAAATTGAAGAAGTGAGGTAGTTGGATGGGACAAGTGAAGTGAGCTACTGTCGTTTGTAGTGATGTCCTCCCATGGAAAGCATAAGTACAGTACCAACCAGGTGATGTCCTCGTCAAGTGTATTTTTTTTTAGAAGTCATGTTATACCTACTCTTCGCCCATACTCCACCGGCAAACAAGGATAAATTTTAATTATAATTTAAAAGTCTAACTTAGGTAATTATACAAAAATGTAAGTGAAGAAAACTGATGAAACGACTTAGTTCAAAGTGTAACGTAATGGCCCATTTCTAGCCCCTAACTCACCTCAACTGTAACCAGGTAGAAATTCTTATACTTCTTGGCCCGTTTCTAGCCCCTACCCATCTAACACGTAACCAGGTTATTTTGATATCACATGTAACAATTCGGCCTATAGTACAATATAATAGGCTAAGTCATCGTAGTTAACCCAAGTTAAAGATTTATAATACATTTTTTCTTATAAACATGATCTTCTCCTGATAAATATTAGATGTGGATTAAGTTGAGAGATCTCACAACTGATATAATATTTTTCTTTTTCCCCCCTTTTGTGATAAGTTCTCTAGTCAAGTTTTACTCTAATACAGTCTGACCAAAAAAACTAAACCTTTATATTTATTTTCATAATTCAAACATCAAATAAAATAATGATAGCTAGACAATTATTACACTCTTATCTAGGAGCACCATTACAGTTTGAAATTTGATTAATTTTTGTACATTCTTATGCAAACAGATAGATACAAACATCCACCTTTTCTTTTTACATCTTCATATCCAATTTATCTACGTTGGTTTTACAAAAATGCATTCCTGTTTCACAAAAACCGGTTCAAAAAATTTAGCATTCTCAAGTTATTAATTAAGAATACAATTTTTAAGAAAAAAATTGCATATGAATACCAATTTTTTATTTTTACCAGATAAATAAATGAAATTAAATATAAGCCCAAACCTACCGAGCCCACCAGGCCCAATAAAGCCATCCCATTTGTCCCCTCGTCAACGGCCCACCCCTTTCTCCTCTCCGGCGCCGCCGCCGCCGCACAGTACATGGCACCGCCGCCGGAACCCAAGGCCGCCGCCTCCGCCGCCACCGGCGGCGGCGAGCGGGATCTACTGATCCGGGTGGAGAGGTATCTGGCGAAGAGGGACGGGGTGGACAAGCTGCTCAAGATCAGCCGGTACGCGGCCAAGATCGCCCTGGCCACCACCGCCGGCGATCACCCGCTCCGCCCCCGCCTCAAGTCCTTCGAGTCCAGCGTCGGCCTCAGCCGCAAGGCCTTCCGCCTCGGCAAGTTCGTGCAGGACATCAACGCCTACCGCGCGGCCGCCCCCGACCGCCCCCTCCTCGCCGCCCTCGCCTACGGCGGCGAGGGCCTCTACTACTTCGTCGAGCAGCTGGTCTGGCTCTCCAAGACCGGCCTCGTCGACCCCCGGCACGCCTCCCGCCTCCAAAGATCAGCGCTTGGGCGGAGCTGGTGGGGTACCTGGGCAGCCTGCTGATCAAGGGGCAAGAGGTGAGGCGATTGGGGGTGGAGGCCATGTCGGCGGAGAGGGGATTGGGGGAGGAGTTGGAGAAGGCGAGGGAGTTGGGGGAGAAGCTGGTGATGAAGAAGTTGTCCATTGTTCAGGACTTGGCGGATGCGGTGATGGCGGTCGGGGATATTAGGGAGGGGAAGGGCGTGCTGTCCGGGCCGCTGCTCATGGCCTTTGCTGGTCTCGCTCTCTGCGCTGATCAGCTCTCATAAGAACTGGTCATCTTGTTGATTGATGATGGGGAGAAGAAGTGGATGGGTCGAAGAGGCAGGGATTTTGATGGAGATTATAAGGTACGCATGCTCTTCTTTTTCTTGGTTGTATAGTTGAGGTTATAAATGTTATGTATGAGAAGATGGCCATGGGAATGCATACTGATACAGCTTGTATCATGATTCATGATTTAGCTTGAACATTTTGGTTTGTCTACCATGTGAAACTATTAGCCTGAACAATAAATTACTCATTCAATTCTTTTGAGTTGAACATAACATATCTCTGTAGACTTACATTGTCTATGTATACAACATGCTCCTGAGTCTTTCATTGATTCAAGTGAAAATACGAGGGCAATGTGGAAGACGACAATTACGATGATAAGTTAAAACTAATAGCAAAAGTTGTGGTGAATGTGACTATTACCATGAGTTCTGAATGAATGGCAACGTCAAACATGGATGGAAGTCACCGACTCACTTGCTGTTGTTTGAGCCTATGAATAACTTGGGGATAGCTTGATAGATAAGGATTTGCTTAGGTTCCGAGTTTGAAATATTTATTCATTTGGGAATTGTTGTGGTGTTTGAGTTTATATTATATTAAATAAACTCACCTAATATTATCACTTATTTTTGTTTAACTCTTATAGCTCCTTTCTGGAAGAGGAGGTGAGTTGTTGCACTGATAGAACTCATTTTTTGATTTAATTTTACTTTTTATAAGATTAGAAGTGGTGGTGGGATTATGAGTTCTATTGAGGTGATCGGAGCTTCTAAGCTTATGGTTTGTTCTGTAAGTATTAAGTAATGTTAGGAAGACCAACCCCCATGTCTAAGGAATCTTTTAGTTTTGAAGGAAGGCGCACATGAATATACAAACCTATTATCAATCAAACCATGAGAATCTTCAAACATGAACTTCACGGCCTATAAACTGTGACGATTCGAAGAAGAAAAAGAACCAGAAGACTAGAATGTAATATGAATTCGATCTACTCACAATTGCTCTCTCCTCGTCGTTACCATGCAAAAGAATAATAATTTCCAGTTAAATATGACTACAAGGCTCAATCAACTTTAACTAAATTATTAACTTATTTAATATTTTTGTGATAATTTTATTATTTTAAGAATAAGTAAGTATTTATATATATATTAATTATTTATTGGGTCTTATAACAAATATCTGTGTTTGAATTCATATTATAACAAATAAAACCAATAAATATTACCACTAAAAACCCCTGCTTGAGATTGCTCCATGATGATACCGCCGTGTTTTGCACAGTTTCCAATGTGAAATAAATGCTGTCCAAATTTCTTCTATTCAAGTGGGCAAAAAGTCCGTCTTTCAACATCGTTTTGGCGCTACTCGCATTCGCTTCTTGCTTGAGATTGCTACCGATGCTATGGTAATTTTCTATTGTGTTGACAACGTTGAGATAGCTACATGATGGCAATGTAAAAAGTTGACTTATAGTCCTTAACATCGATTTAACACTAATCCAATTAGTTCCCACCTCTGAAGAAAATCTAGGAAAATTTAAGCTATTGTCGTCCTTACTTGTTGAGGAATTTCCTCTGCACCCTTACTTGTTCATGGGCAGATTTTGCGAACTGCTAATCTTTTTCCACTTTCAAGCTTGTGCAGGGAGTGCCAGATTTTTCTTTTCTTTTCTTTGTTTGAGGGAATGTTGAGATTGATACGCTGAGCTCGAATTGTGCCTTTCATCGGAAGCAGAGATCCAATAAAGTTCAACGTAATGCTAAAAACGATGGCGGTAGGATGCTCTTGGTTGCGATTTGACCGATGGTCGCCAAAAATCTTGGCGGCAACCCATAAAAAGAAAAAGAAGACAATGAAAACAGCTGGTAACAGTATCAGTGATTCAGCACAGTATCATAGCTTCAGAGATACAATTAAATATTTATTTTTGATTACGACTTGCTGCTAACTTTTCTGAGGACCACAATAGCTCTCTTTGTGTTATGAAACAGAGCTCGGTGGATGGCTTTGCAAAGCATGAGCAGTAGAGAGATCAGATTATGAAAGTATAAATTTAAACATGCAATTAGACTTCCATATTTTTCCAAGAATTTTTAGTTTACAAGCATGGCATAACCTCCATATGAAATTTAACTACTAATCCGTGGGAAAATAGTTGCCGCTAAGAATTGTATATGCAGCAGAAGAGTACAGCATTGGCCAGGCAAAGAGGCGTGAGAAGTGATTATCACCATTATGCCCGCTCTAATGATAGTCCTTATGCATAAAAATTACATTTGATGATTGCCAGCCTATATAGGTCTTACTGCTTCCCACTTCCAAGAGTGAGCTCCAAATCATCCACACTCATTTCATGGATCCTTTCTCCTTCCCAAGGCTTCACTCTACCATTCTCAAACTCAAATTCAGAAGCACGGCCATTGTCATTCTCAAATCCCCATGAAAATTCGGATGCGGGTTGTGAGCTCTTATGAGAAACTTGTTGAATGAGGTTGAAGGTTGGGGATGGAGGGGCACCAGCTGCACCAGCACCAGTTTGGAAGCTGACCCACCTCCCAGAATCGACCAAAGAGGCATCGGATTCATCACATTCTGGTATAGTTTCCGGCGTGCGGTTGTGACGACGGGTTGGACTGGAAGGAGCTGATGCAGCAAAGAAAGGATGGTGGAATGTGGCTGCAGCAGTGTTGCAGATTGAGCTCCAGTCATGTTTCAATTGCTTGGGGGCTCTGGACGTTGGTGAAGACATTGGAGGTGTGACCGGGGCACTGTTAGAAATGCGGAGAGGTGGTAAACTGCGAGGATTGGAGGTGAGGTTTTGTAGAAATGGGAGGAGATACGATGATGAGTTTGCATCAATCCGTGTGGGACTCGGGAAAGATGAGGAGGAGGGGCTTGCATGGTATGAAGGAACAGGACTAGGATAGGTTGATGAAAATGGACTTGGTTGATAAGATGAACAAGGGCTTATATTTGCTGTTGTGCCTGCTATTTCAATTGGAGGTGGTTTACAGCCCTGTTTGTGAGAATCATACAGAAAGAAACATTGTATAAGTAGAATAGTGTTTCTTCTAAAAATGACAAGATCGGGATGAACTTGCCAGGAAGAAATAATAAGAAGCTAGAATCATGTCTTTCACACTAAATACACAAAGCCAAAAATGCTATGATTAATAAAGTATCGGCAGGAGAAAAAGTTCTTGGATCTTGATCATTGTTAGCATAAAATAAACAAACACAATCATCCTGGTTTTTTTTCTTTGCCAACATGAAGCAAAATCATGTTTGGGTATAGAGCATACTTGAAACAAACAAATGAACGGTATTAAGAACACATAAAAACATATGAGAGCATAAACAGCATCACACAGAGCAACACCAGGTCAAAAAAGTCCAGGAAGAGTACAGAAAATCTCATGATTCTCATTGGTAATGCAAACATCTGATATGTTCAAACGCATCAATACTAACGGGATTAGAAAAAAAAACTATGTGATCGAACAATCGAAAGAAGATCAAAACACAATAACATAGGAAGAAGACGAAGAAGAAGAGTCATGAAAAGGGTGAGGGACAAGGTTTCGACCTTGCGATAAGTGGTGCCATCTTCTTCAACCACCCAGCCAGCCTCGGCACAGAGAGCTTTGAGCACCTCGTTGTTGTCACAGTGCTTGGGGAGCTCATAGTTCCCAAGCGCCCGGAGGCCAGTAAAGATCTTAGCAGCAATGGCCCTCCTCCTCCTCTCCCTCCTCTTGTTGTTCTCCCTCTCTTTCCATGTCGGCATCCGACCAGTCGACCCACCCCTGCCGTCATCTCCCCCTTCCCTCCTTACAAACAATGAACAACAACCACCAGAAAGCAAGGCTGACCCTTCAAAGCATTGACAACACAAGATCTGCTCATCTACTTCTGCAGTTCACTAGCTCACTGGTCTGAAACAAGGAGGGGACTACTAGCTTCTGGGCACTCTGGAAGAAGCCAAAGACTTCTACTTTTGGTGCTGTTACAGTTATCATTGCACATGTTCAACAAAGCTTGGTTGAAGGAGGAAGACGGAGAAGGATGAGAGGAGGTGAGAGAAGAGCAATGGAGCCAAAAAGCGTACGACAACAACCTTTTCAGAGAGGTTAGAAACGGATAGATTCTATCTACCAGTCTTTCATCTTCACCATAACAATACATGGTTCATACATAACAGAGAAGAGATTAACATATACACCATATTTCTTCTTCCTGTTTAATCAAATAAGATTATCTCCGTTGGAAAAGATTAGGCTACTAACCATATTACAGCCTTTTATTTTGTAATCCTTTATTAAATTAAGCTTATATATGAGGAGAAAAAGATAATAGATAATTAATTGGTCAAAAAGTGTATGTTGTCTGCAATGATGAAAGATAAAAAATAATTTATAATAAATTTTTTTTCATTATTAACAATTTGCCATTAGAGTTTAGTAGCTCTAGCTCCAGGAAAGTAATATGTTTTGTAATGAAAGGATAGATACTACATGGATATCCATGACAAGAACTGAGTAGTCCCCTCTCATGAACAAGTGAAAATAGTCATGTTTTTTATGTTTGTGGTCTGAGATATGTTCATTTTATTTTTCTTGAGATTTTGATATCTGGACCTTGATTCTTTATGTGACATAATAAATGAATACATCCATTTGGTCTTGCTTGTGTTTGTGGGTCAGTTCTATAACTAATTGTGTTTCCTTCTACAATACAATATACCAATATACTTCAACCACTACAAGGTTGTATATCTCAAATATATGTGTAGAGTGTAGACTGATTTGAAGCCACTATATTCAAATAAATTAGTGACTCATGTCCTCTTCCCCTCATAGAATTTCTTTTAATCATGCCTTTTGGCTGATAAATGAAATATAATCGGGAGAAATATTTGTCTACGTTAATTACTTTCTAATGGAAAATTTAATAAAAATATTGTCAATTATTTATGTCAATAGTGAACTATGAACTCCAAGAGGGTAACTCATGCTGCATCATTAAAGCTTATAAATAAATCTAATGAACTCTGGCGCATGAAAGCAGGGTATCAATAATTTAGATGAGGAGCATATTTTCCCTTTATTTTTTATATTAAAATTAAAGGGGAAACTGGAGGATATGATAAAAACAAGAAGTTTTTCTATTGAGACCTCCATTTCATGAACAATTTTGGAATTTCGTTATTTTTTATTTGTTCTTTAGGAAACAAGTAAAAAGAAAGAAAACAAAATATCTCATTTTTCAGGAGTTGAAATGGACAAATCATGGGTAAGGCCTGCTTGGCTGGGCCGTCGGCCCATTAGGTAACATGTGGCAGTGCATGGTACGTGAAGAGGCCCAAGTGGGCCTCCACTAGAGCTCAAAAAGTCATACCAGGCCCACGAACAAAACACGTGAGTGGACTTGGAGGCGATCGAGAGCTTACTGCCAAAGGTGCCGGGGCCCAACACCAGATGTTTATCCTACAAACGAAAATCTTTTTTAAAAAAAATGGAAAATACAAGTAATATATAAAAAAAATTAACCATTGTTGATTAACTAGAGAGTTTTTAAATATTAAAAATTTTCCGAGAAATATTATGCTATAGAATAGGATTATTAATGACGGATCAAATTAACAAATTTGGCACCGGCCTCGGTGATTTGTGATTGTGAAATTTACTTTTTTTTACTTAAAAATTAAGTTCCCAAACTTTTGTCTCTTTTGTTGTTTTGAATAAAATTACTTGCTTAATAAAATTAACTATGTTTAAATGGCTAGAAAGTGCAGAAAATGATCATGAAGGGCTCCTCTAGCATAGAGATTGTATCATGTTGTTTTTCGAAGTTATAATGTGCTATTATTATTGGGAATAATAATATCTGATAAATGATTCATTTGCAGGAATGTTTTTCGTTGACAATCTTCCCAAGTACTCCTATCATTTCAACAAAAGATTGTTTTTCAGTGGGAATTGGTTGGAAGTGAACAAGGAAAGCGGCAATGAAGATGCTTGAATTTTTTCCTCGTTTTTTTGCTTGTAGATGCATAACTTTTGCATACAGTACTGCACAAGGTAGGCGAGTCTGATATTACTTTATCATGCCTCAAATGTAAAAAATTAATGCAAACTATAAAAAAAAATTAAAAAACAAGAGATTATTGAAGATATCTGTGGCCATGGAGATATGAATGCGTCAAGCCTATCAATTCCATGGCATTATTTGATATAAGCAGGAAACCGAGTATCGTGCATGTTTCCACGTCACAAGCATGCATGCAAACCTAATTGATGAATCTGAGCGTTCAATCGGCATTCACACTAAAAAGTTCCCTTCAAAAAAATTGTTTTCTCACGTAGCGAAGGTAAAAACATTTAGATTCTGGCCCTATCAGCTTGAAACACCTTAATCAATAGATTATATAAGCCCACATAAATATATATACAATAAAAGGATAAATGGTAAGACTACTTACTTGATACTATGTCATCCAATAAACTAAAAAGAAAAAGAAATCTGGGAAAGATTAATATTTAGGTAAGAAAAAGAAGAATTGGAGGTTGTTTAAGGATGATAGATACCAGAAGGGGAGAGGGTTTATATCCTAAAAGAAAAATCCGGTCTGCACCACCATTTTTCCACCTCCAGTTGAAAAATATACAGGAGACCTTTTGGTTGCCTCTGCATTTAATTAATAGTCGGTCATAAGTAGGATTATTAATTGAGCCGAGCCACCTCGTGAGCATTTGGTGTTTGGTTAGGCTCGACTCGATTCAAAACTCGATATTTAAATGATCGAGCTCGAACTCGAATGCTACAAAACGAGTTTGAGCAAGGCAATGATCAATTTGATTCGACTCGATTATAACTCGAACTCGACTCGAAATCAATTCGTAGCTCAACTCGAATTTGATTCGATAATATAATATAATAATATACATAATATCACTTGTCTACTCAAAATACATTTAAAATCATAAATAAATCCTATTATTGACTACATACTAGATCAATTACCTATAATTATTAATCATCCATTTCCACCACTATCTATATTCTCACAAATAGAGCAATGACATAATAAAGAAAAATATTTAAAAAAATCTAAAAGTCATCAAAGGTCATCTAGGGCATGAAGTATAGCTAAATTTTTACCTTCAAAACTAGCTTTGACTTCAAACAGGAGTTATCCAGTTTAACTTAAAATCATGCACGATAGTTTTAAATATATAATAAAAGGAAAGAGATAAATTAATGCCAATTTATAAACATAATATTTACTTAATTTTAAATGTCACAAAGGGATATAATTTTGCATTAAAATATATTTCTTCGGAATCTTCCCAACCTCCAATTTTCAATCATCTCTTTCCTACACGGCTTCTAAAAGGTTCTTTCAAGCCTTATCAACTTATCTAATTAATAACTATCTATAAAAAAAGATAACATACTAATTTTATATTCAATTTTCAAATCTAAAAGTAAAATATAGTTCTTGAATATCGACTTTTATTAGTTTATTTTTGCATCACATATTCAAACACAAGGTATATTTAAAATTTTAATATCTATTTTTGTTAGTTGTTAACTTGTTATAGCTTTAGTAGTTATTAAAATATACGCATGAACTTTATTTATTGGGGATGATAATAGAATATATTTATTCCTTTTACAAAATTTATTTATTTTTATTTAATCTAATACCTTATAATTGATGATATTTGTAAAAAAATTTCTAGGATGAATGCTAGATAAAAGCTATCTAAATATTGATGATTGCGATAAAATATAGACTTTCGATAACTTTTTTTCAATTTTGAGTTTACAATTTTAAGTATATTATTTTTTTTGAAAATATATACTATTGAATGGAGTATTATGTATTTTGTAAAAAAATTGAAACATGGTTGAAACTTGAAAAGACTTTTTTATTTTTGAAATAGTTTATATAAATATATTGATATGACTATTTTTGTTAATTTTAATCTTTATAATTGTTTTTTTTTCCTAAACGAGCTACTTTCGACTTTATGAACGAGTTGGTTTCGAGTTCATAAACGAGCTAATTTTGAGTTCTCAAACAAGCTGAGTTCGAGCTTTTCAAATTAAACAGTTTAAGTGTATTCGAACTCGTGTTGAGCTCAAATAACATAAAAATATTCAATTCAATTTCGACGATATATATTTAAAACTCGTTTGATCTCGAATTAAGTTCGAACGAACTTCAAACTATTTGAGTTGAATTTGAGTACAAATTGAGCTCCGCTCGCTCAGTTATTTAGCAGCTCTAGTTACAAGGACAAAGGGCCAGTCAACACGCATACAACTTGGCTAGCTAACCTTTCATTTTGCTTAGGAAGACTAATTGTGAACCAAGCTCAATCTGTGAACCATTCGTTTGTACGCTGCAAACATGCTGTCTGATATCTGCTTCCTTTTTGATTTCTACCTGACCTCCAGAAGAGTTGTAATTTAGGAGCCTTGTAATTGCAAAAGGTAGAATTTTTCCAAAGTATATTAGGCAGCATGTACTAATCATTAAAAAAATGCTACCTGCACTGCCTGCAGATATGCTTAATATGCATGGCCTTGCACATCAACTTGACTATCGATCACCTTGTTTACGAAGAACCCAAGTTAATAAAATGCAGCCTAAATTATCCATTCCACCCATGACTTTACACCTCCAACTACTGATATGTTCTTCCACCTTGTTCATGATCGACAGGCAAGTTTATTAAAATGTTGCCTAAAAATCTATTCATGTTGCGCAAATTCCCAAAGTCGGTCCTGTTTGCCTACACTATCATTTTCAACGAAGAAAGACTGTTCAAATTCACACTAGTAATATGGACGCGTTTACTTTGCGGTCCTGTTGGGGCCTCCAAGTCAAAGTCTTTTAATAACAGGTCGGTACCATGTGTATTTCTCGATATTCAATTCTCGATCTTTCATCCACATATTACGCACCTTTGTCAAACTCGTGTATATTGTTTTGACAAGATGGGTGCTCCAAAGTGTTGTAACCGATCAGATCATAACTTTGATTCTTTCCATGCAAAACACGAGACAGTTAATCCAATGGGGGAAGGAATTTTTTAACAGATTTATTCTAAAGATAAAATTATCATTTAATGGTAAGAGTAGTAATCTGTTTTAAGGCCAGCTAATATGGTTGTAAGGTTCAATTAATTTTAATTAAATCACAAACTCATTAAATATGGTCGTGGGTTTTGTTATTTTAAGAACAAGTGGTTCCCTTCTACCTACTTTTCTATTGGGTCTTATATTTAATATCGGATGTAAGACTTTTCAGAGTGAAGACATATTAGTCATTATCTAATGGTACTCTCTTAAAAATTTTACAATTTAATGATATTTTTAAATATAAAATCAATAATGTATTTAAACATGGAATTTGGGTTGAGAATTAGGCTAGTTTGGGTGGAAATATGAATTAGTTAAAAAAATGGTGAGTTTGGATTGGGTTTTAATAGTTTTATTTATTTTTTTAATGGTAGAAATATCTAAAGATAAATATTCATTATTACATGATAAATTCCTCAAATATTATTTTAAAATAATATATGAAATTAAATTTAGAAAGTATAATAAACATTATTTTTCAATAAAAATAATGAATAACTATCCATTTAACTTTAACAATGTATCTATTTTTAGAATATAATAGTTACATATAAATACCAAAATAAATTATATAAAAATAAGTAATAATCTTAATAAGTGTGCATTAATAAGTAAAATTTTTAATTGAAATAAAATTTTCATATTTGAATAAAATTTATCAAATTTTTAAAATTGTTAAATTGGCTAAAACTTTATTTTAATTATTACCAACAATTAATAATAATAAATAACTAACTAAATAAAAATTCTTATTGCATACCTATTTTTAAATAACATACTTTTCAAATTATAATTCCAATTTAGGTAAATTTTTTTAAAGATTTATTTCTAATAAATATCAATATCAAAATATTTAAATTAAGTAACCATTAATGTGCCAAACTCAACCCAACCCACCCCTCTACCCAAACTCACCCTCTTTTTTTAACTAACTAATAACTCAACCCCACCCTTATACCCAAACCGGCCTAAATAGCAACCCAAATTCCATGTTTAAGGGTATAATTGACTTTAAATTTAAAAATTGTATGAAATCATAATATTGTTAAAGAGTATAATTAAATAGTGAATTGTGCATCTCCTTACCATTAAATGATAATTTTTCTCTATTTTTAAATAATATTGCTCTCTCCTTACTTATAGGTAAATATAATTATTTGAAAAAAATGTACTCTTTAGATATTTATGTCTTTATTTAGATGTAACTGTTTGTGGAAGGTACTCATACTCGTACGAGAGATTTTGTTTACTTCTAAAGGGGTGTAACTATTCGAAAAAAGTCGGTGATCTGTTTCTTATATAATGATGCCCTTTTTCTTCAGAAGATTGCTATTAGACAAGTCACCTCTTCGTTTAAAAATATAAGGAAAACGTTTAAAATTCAATTTAAATTTAGGTGATATGTATTTTCTTTTTCTTTTTCAACACTTTTCTTGACCAAAGAGCTTTCCTTTTCTTGACCAAAGAGCTACATGTGAAAAGTGCAAATGCGGTAGCAAAAGGGTGTATATATAGAGTAGAAACGGATAACCATGTTGCCATGTTAGCATCTCTTGTTCTTGTATAATCAAGATTGAGATAAACTCAAGGAAATCTGAATTATGAGTTCATCTTGTCCATTTTTTCCTCTTCCTAGTACACTTAACCTGCAAAAATCACAAGCCTGCTCCTCGAACTGTCACGGCAGATCAGCTCCTTCCCTGTCCTCTTCATCTAAACAGCCGTCGAAGACTGCAGGACTTTCGGCCGCGTACTTGAGTCCGCCGGAGACTTCTCGGGCGGTGGACGCTGTCCACTTCGAGGAGTACATGAGGAAGAAGGCGGCGTCGGTGAACAAAGCATTGGACGAGGCCGTGCCGGGGAGGGAGCCGGCAGCCGTCATATACCAGGCCATGCGCTACTCCCTCCTCGCCGGCGGGAAGCGAGTCCGGCCGGTGCTCTGCATCGCCGCCTGCGAGCTGTTCGGGGGGTCGGAGGCTGCGGCGATGCCGGCGGCGTGCGCCGTGGAGATGATCCACGCCATGTCCCTCGTCCACGACGACCTCCCTTGCATGGACGACGACGCCCTCCGCCGCGGCAGGCCGAGCAACCACAAGGTATTCGGCGAGGGCATGGCTGTCCTCGCCGGCGACGCCCTCATCGCCGCTGCCTTCAAGCACATCGTCACGGCCACCCCACCTTCCCTCGTCCCGCCGTCCTCTGTGGTCCGAGCCGTTTCTGAGCTTAGCCATGCACTAGGCGCTGAGGGGATAGTGGGCGGTCAGGTATTAATATTAGCCGTCGCCCCTTTTTCGCGCCAAATTAATAAAAAAATTAAGTTTTTATATTTTATATTAATTTTTTTCATAATTTTAAATAAGATACTCATCATCATACCAAAATTTAAAGTCGATATTAGATGTATTTGGTTTAGCTAGGTTGAAGCAGTTGAACTATATTCTAAAATTATAATTAAATTATTTTATTAGATATTAAAAATATTTTTTTCATTGGTACTTTATTAAATACCAAATAAAATATTAGAATTGCTTTTATAAATATTTCATACTAAAAAATTAAATATGAATTAAATTAATACAAAAACTTAAATTATATCAAATTTAAAGACATAAGCGGTATGCAAGCTATTACACCATGTGGTACGACAAGATAATTAAAGTTATGGCTTTTTTTCAATTTATATATTTGAACTCAAAACAGGCAATGGATATTATCTCCGAAGGGGTGGAAGACATCAGCATCGAGCAATTAGAACTCATCCATCGGAATAAAACAGGGGCGATGCTGGAATGTCCGGCGGTCATTGGGGCCATCTTCGGCGGCGCCGGCGAAGAGGAACTGGAGAAGTTGAGGGAGTACGCCAAGTGTATAGGGTTGATGTTTCAGGTGGTGGATGACATTTTGGATGCGACAAGGTCAACGTCGGAGTTGGGGAAGACGGCGGGCAAGGACCGGGCAACCGACAAGGCCACCTACATTAAGCTGTTAGGGTTGGAGAAGGCAAAGAAGATGGCGGAGGAGCTCAACGTGGAAGCGAAGGAGCAGCTTGCCGGCTTTGATTTAGTGAAGGCCACGCCATTGATAGCTTTGGCCAATTATATTGCTTGCAGACAACGTTAATTTTATCAAATTTGAGTGTAATCATGAGTGATAGAAGTTTATTGAGCCGCATTAGGGGTTTAATTGCCATCTTTTATTTTAATTCAAAAAATGAAAATCTCATGCTCACATGTAAAATAAACAGGCTATCAGGTTTTCTTGTCATTGGAAATTAAAATTAAAACAAATCTGTACTTAATATTTGGGAAAATTGTATTCAATTAATTAATTATTACCCTTTCTCTTATAACCAATGTTTTTAAAACTGTATCTGTGACTTAGTTTTACCGATTTGAACCAGATTGAACATGATACCCGAATAAATCTTATTTAACTATATTAAGAAGTATTAGATGAATAATATTATAAAAAACCATAAGGTAGTTCACCAGTTTAGTCACCAGCTTTGAGGGGCTAGTCTTGGATTGGTGTAGGGTTATGTGAGACACTTCGATTTTGGTTCACCTAAGAACAGAATCGGAAATGTCATGATCAAATTGAGTCGAGTCATACATAAAGCAGCTAGACTATAAGAAGCGATCAATAATATAAATCGAAGTAACCCATTTGGCGTCAAGAGAATGAAAGGCATCGCTAAATACGCATAAAAAACATATCAAATATAAGTAAAAGTGTAAAACAAAATAAATGTGTTGAGCTCAAGTGTATGTAATGTTTATTTATCCTCCCACCAAAACCGACTTAGGATCATCATACCTACATAATAATAAGAAAAACGTCTCTAACAAGTGTTACTAGTCTAAAAGTAATTAAAAGTCAAACTAGCCAATGAGAGTTGCCCTTCCTGTTAAATGAAAATATTTATATACTCCTTTACAAAATCTCTTATAACGAAGTTAATAAGGAGTCGTTGACTTTGCGTGACAATGTCCCCTTTCTTACTCATCTCATGCTTCATCAACTTTAAAAACTATCCCTTGCGCAAACATCAATTATTTTTTCTTTCAGCCCTTTACATTCTCTGTATCACTCCTAACCCTAAGTACAAAAGTCGAGTCCTCTCAAACATGTACCTTTAATACCCTTTAAAACCACAAATCTAGACATACGCTCCATTGCAATACCCGTAAACCTCTACACTTCTCCGGATTTGAGGAACTCAAAGGTGGAGTCATCAAGGAATGGAACATACGCTCCTCAAATCAAGAGCCCGCTTTGACTAACAGGTGTCATATCTCAAAACATGGTTGTCAGTTTCCCCTGTCACACTTCTCACTGGAAAATTCTAGAAAACCATATATAGGTCTGGGAAGAAATTTATATAATAGGCCCAAAGGCAACTTTGTGGTGGATCTTGTTTTTAAAATAATACTCGAGGAGTCCCATCCTCAAAGGTTATTAATCACAGAAGCAAAATACGTCTAAATGACCCATGTTAAGTGGGGTCCGATAAAACAACCATTAGATACATCCTAAAATCTTGAAATCAAATCAACAATATAAAATATCAACAAACAGTGATAGGAGTCATAATAGACCTGCGATCCAAACTCCATGCATTCCATGTCATCTACAGCGAGCTCAGATTCCAAAACCTACATCAAAACATATTGCTCAGTAAAATAATGACATCTCTATATGATGCATGCCCGTGGTGTATAATCACATCATCAGTACATCATAATAAGAAAGACAATATTAAATAAACCTACAACTAAACATACAACACGTGAATCGAGATATAAGAAAGAAAATAACTAATAATAAATAATAAATAAATAAATACATACACTCATGAATAAATAGATAAATAATAAATACATAAAACTAATCAATACTGTAATCATAAAATAATAATATCATATATTATATAAATACATGATTAAATACGAGTAAATATCATATATACTCTTGTTAGTAATCATATAAATAATTAAATAATAAATACATAATCATTCGATATATAAATAAATAAATGAACAATTAGTTAATATTAATTAATCATGAATAATAATGACTAATACGAAATACGTAATTAAATACAAATAAATAATAACATATGTGCAATGAACAAATATATATATATATATAGCAAGTCTATTGTGCACTACAGCGTTTTTTGATTGTGGGCAGTTGGATGAAAATCCAACGCCGCCCCCCCGCCCTGCCTATTTCTCCGCCCCTGCCCCCGACCGTCCCCGCCGGTACCCCCACCCTCCTGTGTTCCCCACCACCTCCCCGCCCCCCGCTTGCAGCCATCAACCCACCCTCGTGATTGCCCCAACCCCCCTCCCCTGGGTCGCCAGCGGTGGGGTGGCTCAGTAAAACAGAGGGAGGGGGGAAGAAACAGGGGAGGGTAGTAGCGTAATAAAAATTTTACTCGGTGACGACTCGAGTTTAAGTTTTTATTACGAAATAAATTTAAAAAAATAAATTAATTTCATAATAAAACTTGACGGGGGTCTGATTCGGGTCAATATTACGAATTAAATTTAAAAAGTAAAAAAATTGTAATAAAAACTTGACTCTATCCGGATTCGAGTAAATATTATGAAATAAAAATTTTAAATAATTTTGAAATAAAAACTTGACTCGATTTGAGTCAAGTAGTTTTTATTACAAAATTATTTTTAAAATTTTTTTATTTCAGAATATTGACTCGAGTTGGGATAGAGTCAAGTTTTTATTACGAAATTATTTTATTATTTTTAATTTATTTTGTAATAAAAACTTGATATAAATAGGGATCAAGTTAAGTTTTTATTATAAAATTATTTTATTTTTTTTAAACTATCTTTCATAATATTGACTCACGTTAGGATAGAGTCAAATTTTTATTACGAAATTATTTTATTATTTTTAATTTATTTTGTAATAAAAAATTGACTTGGTCCTATGCGGGACACAATCAAATATTTATTACAAAATTGACTCGACTCGACTAAATAAAAACTTGACTCAGTCCCCACCACCCTGGCCGTACCACAGTCACCCCTACTAGCCTCGCCCGGCACTGCGGCTCCCCCTGTCCCCGCCCGGCCACGTTCAGGTGTCTACCCACCGGCCCCGGCAAGGTCACCGGCGGTCGCGCGGCGGGAGGAGGGAAGAAGCAGGGGAGAAACTGTGGAGAAAATGAGGATGGTAAGTTCGTAATAAAAACTTAACTCGATCTCGACTTAAGTCAATAATATGAAATAATTTTTAAAAAAATAAAATAATTTTGAAATAAAATCTTGACTCGATATCAATTCAAGTCAATAGTATAAAATAATTTTTTTTAAAAAAAATAATTTCGTAATAAAAATTTAACTCGTTATTGACTCGAGTCAATAGTACGAAATAAAAAATTTTCATACGATTGACTCGAGTCGAGATTAAATAAAGTTTTTATTACAAAATTAATTAATTTATTTTAAAAAAATTATTTCATATTATTGACTCGAATCGAAATAAAATTTTTCAAGTCATATTTTTTATTACAAAATTATTTTATTTTTTTAAAAAATTGTATCTCATACTATTGACTTGAGTTGAGATTGAGTTAACCTTTTATTACAAATTTTTTTTGAAAAAATTATTTCATACTATTTACTCGAGCGTTGCTACTGGAGCCGGGCAGGGGGCCCTAGGACAGGGGGCGGTGCGCCGGGGCTCGAGGCAAGTTAATAAAAAATGACTCGGCCTCGACTCGAATAAAGTAAATATATAATTGACTCCGTTTGGACTCGACTTAATTAAAATTGACCCAATATCGACTCTAGGCAAGTTAATAAAAAAAATGACTCGGTTTCGATTGTAGTTAATATTCTTATAATATTTAAATAAATCAGAAACAAGACCCAGGAGATCCATCTTATATAACTTTCTTGTACATAATGAATACAAGTACAAACTTACAAAAGTGCGAAATTTGATTAAAGCAAATAACAATTCATAGTAACAAGTTACAAATTCGGAGCTATCATAGTCATTCTGCATCACTGCTTTGACAATCGCCATCACTGCGCTGACGCCCCTGAATAGACTCCACGACTCCACTTTTAGATGGAACAATTTTTTGCCTATATATTTAAAAAACAAAACATGGAAAATAATCACAAAAAATATATATAACAAACATCAAAAGAAGGGTTTATTAGGCAACATTACCGTGATACAATTGCAGGGCAAGTGCGTTTATCATGCCCAACTCCCCGTTGATTACAACCATGGCATAACCTACTTTTCCCATATGGTCCACTGCAAGTTCTTTACCACTCTTCCATCTTTTACCACTTCCTTTTGTCTTTGATTCTGCAAGTGGATGGACTCGTATTCCATGATGTAGTTGTATTCCATGATGCCGATCATCTACCACATCTTCTACCAATTTTTCTATCTCCAACAATTTTTGCTTGGCGAGTTCAAACTTTTCAGATGACGAATATGCCTTTTTGGCTCATCAATTAAATATACAGTGCAATTCTCCCCAATTTAAGAATAACGTTTTGTGACAATCACCATGAAGTTCCACTCCCTCACCATCAAAAGAAACTTCCTTTGCTATGTCAATTGTCCATCTCTTCATGATGATATACAATTCAGGAAAATTATCCCCCTCATTCAATCTAAGTACATATAGCAAATGTCTACATGGAAAACCTTCACTTTCTAAAAGCTGACAACTACATGTGCATCTCCTATTAGCTCCTTTGTAAGTAACATGTGCAACCAAGCCTTTATTATTTCTACAATATGTTACATCATACTGTTCAACATCCTCCCCATCTAATTTCTTATAAGATGAGCAACAAACCATATTGCATTGTAGGTCTTCTTGAAACTTATAACACTTTTTGAGTATAAACCTTTGTCATGTACATTCCATATTGAATGGGGTGATCAATTTAGGGCTTTTATATGAATTTTCATATGCTTCTTTTGCCTCGTTCAATCTTTGTCTTTTGATAGCTCTCTCATATCTATGTATAAACTCAATAAGGTTA
The DNA here is from genome assembly GCA_033002965.1 of Piper betle. Taxonomy (NCBI): domain Eukaryota; kingdom Viridiplantae; phylum Streptophyta; class Magnoliopsida; order Piperales; family Piperaceae; genus Piper; species Piper betle. The sequence continues at coordinate 77,972 of JAURVB010013387.1, read as the reverse complement.
TTTTTTTTGTTCACATACCTTGGGTAAAATGAGTTTTGAGATTCACTTCATTGTGAACTTCTTATACCAACTAAAAATATACCTTTACTATACACAGGCACCCAAGCATAACGAATTGCATATATAGATTTCAACCACTAATTTCCCGCCACTCAACTGTCTTTCATTAGTTCACTCCATTGTGATTCAAAGACTTCTTCGTTTTCTGCACCATAAATTAAACTGTGGAATGCCTCATAAAACTCCTTTTTGTGAGCAATTGCACCTTATTTTTCAGGCTCATTCTTAAGGATACGTCAAATGCAAAGACGATGATATGTTGAAGGAAATATCAATTTAATTCCTTTATCCATTGCCGGATCTTGGTCAGCAACAATTGCCCCGGGATGCCTTCCATCCATTCATTTTAAAAATGTTTCAAAAAGCCACATAAACGATTCTATCTTCTCATTACACAAAAATGCACATCCAAATGTAATTGTTTGCCTGTGATGGCTTACGCCGGTGAATGGGGCAAAAACAAGTGAATATTTATTTGTATTATATGTTATATAAAAAATGATCACATCTGAGTAAAGCTGATAATTTTTCCTTTCAATTCCATCCGCCCAAAAATAATGCTTTAATCTACCCTCATCATCTACTTCATAACAATAAAAAAAGGAGTCATTCATCTCTTTCATTTCTTCGAAATGTTCCATCAATAATTGGGATCAATTTCCTTTATCTCTTTTTTATATTTTGTATGCACATTTCTAATATCTTTCTCTGTACAACCAATATTTTCTGCCCCACCTGCTTCAATTTCTGGCATAGACATTAGTTGAGAAGTTGTTAGCCTCTCCGAATTGGTCAATCAAATTACGGTGCACACTTGTAACATGCCTATGTGACCTGAGAAATTGAATTTTTGATGGTGTAAGGAGTGCATGACTATGTCCTTCTTCGAAATACATGACATTCCATGTGCCCTCTTTATTCTTAGTTACCCTGATGCGTGCTTGACAACCTTCTTTTATTATAGGATGAGTTCTCTTTTTTCCTTTGTCAGGTATTTCTCTTTTTTGCTCATCTTCTTTGAAATGACCTTCTTTGAGACCATAACTCTTTTGTTCTCCTATGATAATTTGTACTATGTTTACATATACCAAAATCAGCCATTTTTGAATAACTACTGTATAAATCGACTGCATCGTCCAAACAATCAAATTGCATTCCAACCTTCGGTTTGAACTCATCTTCTACAATAGGATAAATTGGTGTAATATTTTTGCTTATTTCTTCTTCTTCGTATGCTTTATCTTGAAGCTTGTCCATTCTTAAAAAAATATAAAATTTATAAAAACTAAAAATATATTCAATTAAAATAAACACAGTAAACATGCTTTAGTTAAGTCAAAGTATTTTTAAAGGCTTAACTCTAACATGATTCTCGTATTCTGAAAGATGTAATTCTAGCGACCTCGACTCCCTGTGACATAAAAAATATAAATTTAATGTCAAATATAAATATACGCTATGGAAGCCCGATTAAAAAAATTCAATTTAACGTTAAAACTAGCACACTCACGCGCAACCGAGTCAATTTTTTTATGACTCGAGTCGGAACGACGGCGGCAGGTGATTGCAGGGTCGCAACTGAGGTCGTCGCAGGTGGGGGGTGCGGGCGGATGGGAGCGCAGGGCAGCCAGGGCCGCGGTGGCAAGTGTGGGAAAGGCAGGGGAGGGAGGGGCGGCAGGGGTGGCAGGTGTGGAAAGGGGGGTGGCAGGGGGCGGGGGACCGGGGGAGCGGCGAGGGGGTGGGGGGCAGGGGAGGGAGACGGCGGCGGGGCGGGGGCAGGGTGCGGCAGGTGTGGGGAGGCAAGGGAGGGAGGGGCAGTAGGGGGCGAGAGGCGGGGCAGGGCGCAGGGATCGGGGACAACGAGGGGGAGGTTAGGGCGCCTGGGCCGGTGGGGGGTAGGGGGCGGCAGATGGTGGCATGGGGCGGGATGCAGGTCAGAGCGCGGGGGCAGGGGGCGGCAGATGGTGGCATGGGGCGGGATGCAGGTCAGAGCGCGGGGGCAGGGGGCAGGGGGCCTGGGCTGGCGGGGGAACGGGCGGCGGGTTTGGGGAGGGCAGGGGAGGGAAGGGAGGGGAGGCAGGGGGCGGGAGACGGCGGGGGACGGTGGGGTGGGGGTAGGGGGCGATGAGGGTGAAAGGTTGGGGGAGGGGTCGGCGGCGGGCGAGGTTCGTGGGAGGGAGGCGAACAAAGGCAGGGATGGGCGAGATGGGGTGGTTGGTAGGGATGGTCGAGAGGGGGTGGTCGGCGGGGATGGGCGAGGGCGGCGCTTTATAGAACGGCCGGCGGGAAGACAGGGCATGGGAACGGGGCGCGGGGAAGCTGCCGGCGGGAACGAGCTGACGTGGGGGGGGGGTGATTTAATAGTGGGCCGCCGGATCTGGATCCGACAGCCCACGAATGAATACGCTGTTGATGTGGCGTGTTTTCACGCAGCGCACAGCAGTGTGTGTATATATATATATATATATATATATATATATATATATATATAATTTAGTAAATATAAATAAGACTAATATTAATAAGTAAATATATCAACAATAATAATAAATAATCACGTAAACATTCATCATATACAATTAATATATAAATAAAAATAAATAAATAATCATAAATAAATAAACACTCATAATATCAAAATATACTAAATAATGTGAATATGAATCTAAACTAATGTAAGGTTCTCAAATTACCGAAAACTGTCAAAAAATAGCTAGAAACGGCTAAAAATTAGGTGAAAATGGCCAACAGAGTCTACCAGGGTAGTCAACTGAGTCAACCCAAACGAGTGAAGCAACAGTGCTAAGTCGGGTAGAAGGACACAAATATAGGCTCGAGCATGACCACAGACACAATCGGGTGAAGAGGACTCTGGCTAGTGAACTTGAATGAAGGTATATGGGTTTGACTAGGCGGACGGCGTTCGTCACGAGAAAATGCCAACTGCTATATGGCTAGGGTTACCACCGGTCGAGATCGATGGCCAAGGTGACAAGGATCATGGTAGTGGTGGCGATCGGTAGAGTCTGGCCGCTAGGTAGCCGGAAAGGGCAAAATCGCCATCGAGTACGATGGCACCGGAAAATGGCTTGAACTGGTAGCAGCAGCAGTGGAAACTGACTGCAAAAATATTGTCGCCGGCGGTGACTACGGCGGTGCCATTGGTGGTGAGAGGTATGACTCGATAGCCAACTGCTAGACAGTCATGGTGGTGCCAGTCCGGTGGCCAGGGGTGAGCCGTAGATTCATTGGGGGTGAACCAAAGTAGTGGTGGTGCAAGGGTGGAATCATCAAAATTGTGGAAAATCTCTAGAAAATAACTGGGTGAAGCTAGAGCTAACGTGGATGACTGTGATCTTGTCACGTGGCACAATCTGAACGTCTGGCAGCTTGGTGGCCTAGTGGGGCCTACCTTTAGGTACATGTAATATGTATATGGATGGAAAGTTCAGATTGAGATTATCCAAAGTCAAAGCTGACTTGATTTTTAAAAGTGACTGTATAGGCAGGTATCAAGGCAAAAAGACTAAATGAACATCATGCTCTAAACTCAATCAGGTGGAAACATACGTCTCAATTAAGTTGGGCCCACAAGGGTAAAATCATATGCATACCTCATATATACCTCATGTATACCTAAATCTAGGCCTACAACTCTGAGTAACCCATAAAAATCATATGCATACCTCGTGTATACGATGATAATTCATTCTATGTTGTATTTTATATTAAGATATCATTTGCATGTCAAGCATATGTAGCCATCATAACATGCCCATGTGGCTATATGGGCCCCATATTCATGGTTTGAAAATTAGTTTGGTTCGAGCTCGCTCGAATTGACTCGAAATTAGCTCAAACCGGGTAAAACTATAAGCGGATAAAATCCTAAACCAAAATTGGGTTTTACATTATAAACTTTGAGGGGTAGGTTTTGGGTTCAAGATTTAGTGTCGAAGCTTTGTTTTTAACTTGAGAACTTGAACAACAGATAGGCTAACATGGCTCCAAAATCATGGTCACACGCCTCTTATCCCTCCATATACAATCACTCACACCCAACTCCACATATTACATACACCAAAAAAAAATAGTACATTGTATAAAAATTGTGCCCCCATTTTGAATCTCCAGGCAGATAAATAGACACATCCCTTTTCACTGATCGAGGAGCGTTCATAATGATTAAGATGGTCGAAGATCAAAAAGTTCGTTTATTTATACCATATATTATTCGAATGGCTAAATCCAATCTCTTCATTTTCGTGGTAAAGGAAAAAAATTAGAATATTAAATTAAAATTTTAAAAATAGTAAAATAATAAATAATGGTAGTAAATTACTAAAAAAAATAGCTGGCTTTCATCGTTTGTATGGTCACTTCTTAAACGGTGAGGCCTCTGTATACACCAGGGCGCCTTCCTCCTTTAATCAAAGTTATTTTAAACTTGTACAGTTCACACAAATCTTTTGGCTACATAGTTTAAGATCATTCCAAAATCATTGTCATTCCTCTCTTATCCCTCTATATATATATATGTACTCATCCACACCCAACTCCATATATTACATACACCCAAAAAAAAAAAAAAACTATACCTGTCTAAAAACCTTGGTAGATAAAAGTTGAGTTTTAAAACCGGTTCAATTGTATGTATGATATGACATGTTAGACTCGGACCAGATTCGAATCTGTAAGTGGTATACCGGGTTGTTCTGTTCCGATTTTTAAAGCACATCTTCTAACTAATAATTAGGAGCTCTTGAATCCATTCTGACGAAGTGATCCACTATTAAACCGATCAGTAACAATAAAAGATTCTGGACCTTCAAATTAATAATACAACTTTTTAATACAAATACAACATTTCTTCCGGATAACTATTGGTTCAAATAAAAAACATTTAAAGTGTCGGGACGATGTAAAGAAGATTAAGCAAGTAAAGAGCTGAAAATAAAATATTTGAGGCCAAAGAGTGGTTTTGATGAGTGGCCGGTAGGGGGACGATGGAAAGAGGGCAATTAGCAGGGAGGTTAACAAACTTAATATAATCTATCCTCCACGATGGAAACACCATTCATAATGGGCACTTTCCCAAGTCAATCCACTTGCTACTCTTATCATTTTCAACTAAAAGAATTGTCCCAAACCTCACCTAAGATAACGTTTGTTTTCTTTATTTTTTCTCCCACGTAAAAATTACTGTGTTTTATTTAAACGTGCAATGCGAGCTTGTTCGACGAAGAGGCAATTATCAGCCCACTTAAATATTAAAAACCTAGATAGTACTGAGTAGTTTTTTATAGCCAAAATGACAGGGAAGATCCGCTAAAAAAAAGAGACAAGAAAGATCTCTTAAAGAACACCAGCACCCTCCCCCTCTCATATATATTTATAAGAAGCAAACTAAAATATATGCTTTGATTTGTGTCATGTAATATTTTACGGTTCTTGCGACGGGTTGAGTGTCTACACACCCAACGCCGGAGAAATCTCACTCCTTTGAGTTGTTTCATGTAAGATCTAAACCATTGAAAATTTTTTTAACTGTCTACACCTATTTTCCTGGTGATATAAGGCTAAGCTAAATAATGAAGACACTTTCAAATATAAGCCTTTCCATGGAAATTTTAACAGTTGCGTTGGGTGCTCAGGCAATCATCCCACCGTTGGAACCACTAGTTCCCACCTCTCATATATATTTATAAGAAGCAAACAAAAGAATATGGAGAGAAGGGACGAAGAGTTGACAATGAGCAAGTTTGATGAGGTATGGTCTGGTGAAGGCCAGGCTTCGTTTATAAGATAACGTGTTTTTGGAGTGTAGGTGCCTTGCATCTCTTCTGTTTTTAGATGTTCGATGTTGATCTATTTAATAAAAAATAATTTATATTATTGTTCATGAAAATCTCTATATTTGACGGACGAATAGTCATGTAATGAATGTCTATAACTGTTAATTTAAATAAAGTGAGAAACCATCCTCTCCCTATCTTCACAATTTTTTACCGACCAAGGAACTCCATCTCCTGTTGAAGAAAAACGTAAGAGAGATTTGTTTCTCGGTTTCTTGAATCATAAAATCTAGTATGTTTTTTTATTTATGTTTTATTAGGATCTTCTCCCAATAAATATAAGATGCAAGACTAAATTGAGAGATCTCATGTCATGATATTTTTCGTTGGTTTTGACCGACCAAGGCTGAGTTTCTCTCCTCCCGCTGCATTGGTTTCCTGTACATGGCATGGAGATCATTACGTCTACCGGAACGTTCTGGCACCATGATGGTGATATATTGTTGTTTAAAACCATCGAATAGGAGATTTTGGTTGTCTACTATTTGCTCTCTGTTGGGGAAGTTGATGCATGAATATTTGGCTGGATCGTTGAATGCATTTTGATGATTGGACTTCATGCATGAGTCAACCATTGCACATTAAATCCATTACTTATTTATTGTTTAATTCACATTTTGGTAGGGATGAAAAAAATTTTCTTCCCCAAATCCGTGAATCGGTGTGACGCAATTATTGTAACTGCTGCCCAACGAAGCATTGGAAGAAGAAAGCAGAGAGGTCGCAACTTTTCTGGGCGATATAAGAAACTTAGATATTCAAACCATTATGAGAAACAACGCCTTTGACTTGTAAAAAATCACAAAGGATATCGCATTCACTTGCCGACCTATAACCTCATCTCAAATGTAAGTATTGACTCAATTAAAATTAAATTAACTATAAGAATAATTCAATCTACTCTTATTAATACAAAAAGAAACTCAATACGGGTTTCTTATTAAAAATAGTAGATTTAATTAATCAAAATATAATAAAAATATAATTAATAAATTAAATTATCACAGTACTTTCAATTATGATATATTTTTAGTCAGAATCAATCAAAATTTATATCTAAAATATTAAATTATTTTATAATTTATTTTACTATCTAACAATAGCTTATCTATAAAAAAATTTATCTATAATATAAATTAAAAAATACTTTTAAGTACATTCAACACCCACGTCTACCACTAACGTCATTATATAACTAGGTTTGCTTAATCATAATTAATACCAACGCATCACCCAAACTCTTATTTTATAATGTCCATGGAAAACATACATATAATATAATTCTATAAATTATACTATTTAGATATTTTACCTAAGTTATAATTATTTAAAAGAATAAAATAATTCCTAAAAATCTATCTCTTCTCATGATTGAGATTCTCCACCGGGTGCGAGCAACCCATTCGCTCCTATATAAATGAATAGTAATTTAATATGGAGAAAATTATAATCGTAATTTACACATTGCCACTTGAGAGGCTTTGTGGTTATAAATAGAATCATAATATGCATATTACAACGGGTTACCGTAGTTAATAACTACTTAGTCGCTATTACAGCTGTTAAATAGTTACTATAGGGTAATGGCTATCTAGAGTTTGGTAGGGTATTTCTCGTATCAAATCCATTAATTACTTTAAATTTACATACTACAGACTATTTACTATTTAAAATTTAACTAGCCAACCCGAATACGACTCAAACCCATTTAGCAAACCCCAAATCAGACCATTTAAAACCCAATTATGTTATAAAAAATTAAATGTAATGACGTCATAAAAAATAAATTAGAAACAATTATCTAAAAATAAGGATATTAAATAGGCTAATACAAAAAAGTTAAAAATATATTAATTTTTCATATAAATACAGAAATCTTTATTATAAAATTTAAATTATTTTAAATATGTTTTTTATAAAAAAAATGATGGTATTAAAATCGTGTTGTGTATTCATATTTGAAACCAAACCTGGCTATTATAAAACAGGTATCTGATATCGTAAAATTAAACTAATTATATTGATAATAAATCCGATCCATTTGGGTTTGGTCAGTCGGGTTTTGCTGACGTGCACCCCTAGTCACTAGCCCCTCCTGCTTGCCAATTCCTAAATCATGATTAAAACAATATTTGTCATTAATTATGCTTGAAAATAATTTGATTATATTAAATAAAATAATTCGATTATAGATCATGATTAGATCATTTATTGTTTTAAAATTTTTTACTACAATTAAACAATTACTCAAATTTATAAATCTTTATAATTGTTTGAATTTTCACTATTTTACTACAGATTAAATGAGTAAAACATGTGATTAAATTTTTATCGTACTATATATCATAAATCTAATTATATTAAATAAGTTAAAAATTACAATTATCTAAAATACTTCTTCACTTACAGAATATAAAATGTTTGAATCTTAAAAACTATAATAATTAGTATTACAAATTAGAAAATAAGCAAATAAAATATTCATGAATTTTTATGTTACGCATTTTGTTTCTATTTGAAGACACTGGCATTGAGCAATTAGAGTTGATCACCCAGCGTAAAGCAGGGCTGCCGGTGGACTGCTCGACAGTCATCAGGGCCATCGTCGGTGGCGCGCCGGCGAGGTCGAGGGGTAGAGGCTCAGGAAGCATGCCCGGTCCTTCGGATTGATGGGTCAGGTGGTGGATGACATTTTAGGCTGGGAGAAGGAGCAGGCGACCGGGAAGGCGACCTACCCAAAGATTTTAAGGTGGCGGAGGAGCTCAACACAGAAGCTAAGGAGCAGCTTGCCAGCTTTGATTTGGTGATGGCTGCGCCGTTGATAGCTCTGGCCAACTACATCCACTGCTTACTTACAACATTGACTTCATCAAACTAAGTGTAGACATGAGTTAGTTACATGATAGATTTTCTTTTCGCATATCAATATCAGAGAATGAATGTGTTTACATGAAGAAAGACGAATCATTTTTTGCGAATTCTAAAGTTTGACTCATGAGTTAGTTAGGGCTTTTAGTTTGTCAAAATTCCGAACTCACTCAAAGTGGCACCACATTCTTACGCTCTCTAAGGCAGGATTGCTGTCTGCTCGACTGTATCCTAACAATTTTCTAAGCTCTCGAAGGTTCAGCTTTTGCTTGAGACGATTAATCTTCACTCTTTAATCATTATTACTGGTACGCCCTTGAGCTTCGAGAAATGAAGTTCACTTGTCACATGAATGCAGGTGTTCTTCATCTCTCATGAAGTATTTGGACTCCTGAAAGTGAAGTGGTTCATTACCCCAGGAAGTGCATTCGGTTGTCATGCTTCTAGCAAAGAGTTCAAGACATCTTGGTGGCTTCGACCCGGGCACATACTGAGAGAGAAACTCTGCAAAAGGTCAAGACAAAAACCATTATACAAGAGTAAAAAAGCTGTGAATGTAACGATCATTGTAACTAGTCCGGACTATCTAAGGTCTATCCAGCTTGAGAGCAAATGGTTGAACAAGCTGGTTTCCCCTCCCCTCCCCTCTACCCACAAAACAAAAGCTGAAATTTTTAATTTCTTCATTTTACACAGCAATAATAAGTAATAACCATAGATCAGTAATAAGAAAGGCGGGGATACTTCCAATTGGTGGCTTCCTAGAGTGGTCACCAGGAATGCTTATCAACACTTGATTATCTGGGAGAGGAACAAATGAGGGTTGAGACTTATCACCCATTTCATCCTGCAACAACCAATCAAACGTTATCAGAGCCCACATTTATTTCCAGATTCACAATATAGAAGAGTATAACCTAAGCTTTAAGTATTAGGAATTGACCTTTCCATAGTTATAGCCCAAGAGCAAGCATTCATATGGCTTGTGATGGGGCAAATCTAAATCACAAATCAATGACCCATCTGCTTTCACCTAAATCAGGATGTACAATAGATAATGTAAGTTGTTATAAAAATAATGGATTTCTTACAATGGCAATATCTAGGTAAAGTATTTCATGATTCTGCTGTTAAACTAGCTAGTCAACCTATCACCATTAATATTCGTCAAAACTAAATGCCACTATTTGGGCATGCAAGTTAAGATTTTAAACCTTTAAGTTTGGACCATCCTCGGGACATTTAAAATTCTACGAAAAGAAAAGTTAATTTACCTTCAACCAGTAAACACAGGTAAATGTGTTGATAGCCCATGCAGGCAGCAGTTCCTTTTCGACAAATACCCTCAGCTTCTCCCTGTTGGTTACCCAAATAGCTACAAGAGCCCCATCTGTGTGGACGAATTGCTTAATGGGCAAGGCCAAAAGGAATCTATTTGGCAATGTTGGATATCTGTAAATTTGCAAAGAACAAAATCCTAAACTGTATTATTTCCAGAGATTAAACAACAAAGAAACGGGAAGGTAACATACAGAGACTTCTGCCTTGCACTTCCATTTTCCCATGGCGGATCAATAATGATCAAGTTGAAAGCATTAACGGACTGAGCTACAAAACACATTTGAAAAGAGAACCAAAAGCAACTTTATAATTCATTCAGATAGCTCAAATAAAATCCCAAAGAAAACATAAAAACACTTGAGACCGATGGTGATAGAAAGACCATAATCTCCACAACTTTTTGCCACTCTGAGTTATGGAATATGTACACAAAATCCCCCTCAATTTAAAAAATTCTTCATTATGTTTTTAGTCATTGAGCTCAAAACTCATAACCCCCCTGTTCAAGGGAATCCCATAAATAGCACTCATTCCAATGAGGTCCAAATATGCTTAGTCAGGTATCTAAGAAATGCACTTCAGCGCACCCATATGGCACTTTTTTTAAGTTCTAGTACCCAATTTCCTAGTCATCCAGTCCCAAAGTCTGATGACCAAAGCCACATGTGAACAAGTAGTTAATCAGTAACTTTCAAAGGTTTACCAGGAATGAGAGCGCCGATTTGTTTCAAGTCAGACTTCCACAGCATAAAGAATACATGTGCAAAATAAATAAGAAGATTGCTAATTAAATAAATCAGAAAGCTGCAATTAGACATCATACTACTGTAATATAGAAAAGACAAATAAACATAAAAAGAATGATGAGATATAGAGGGATTCTAACTTCTGATAAGAATAGTACTTTTGGGAAAAAGAAAAGAACGAAAAAGCAAGGGGATATAAATAGAGAACTTAAAAAGTAACAAGGAGGCAGTTCATACCATGTAGAAAGAACTTCTTCTGGGTAAAATGTAGTGTCTGTCAAGAAACTTAGCTTCTACATCATTGTCGGTATCATTAACAACCAGATTATCGAATACTTTTACAAGACTTCCTTCACCATTTTCAGCACACAACCAACCTAAGAAACTACCGTCAATTAACAATCAAGGTCATTCTCGCTGTAAACAGAATGGCAGGCATCTATGTTACCCCACTGATACACAATCAAGTTGGAAAAAATGGAAACAATACTGATGAAAAGTGAGTTGCGGAATAAAAAATTTCCACCTAAACACATAACCCTACGCGAAAGACAACAAACATACCTTTATCGCGATCTAATGGCTCAATATTCTGATCAGCTGAAAGAAGCATTTCACAGAGAGGAGCTTGCCAAGTCTTTCCAAATTCTACTAAAGAAAATGGAGATTTGTCCTCTTGTTGAAAAATGCATTCATCTCTGGTAGAACCATTTTCCCTTAAATAAGATAGGCGTGATATGAGCTCTTTGCTTCCAGAAATGCTTCGTATGCTTTCAACAGGAAAATTCTGGCTTCCTGCTCAAGCAAATAAAATCCACAAATTACACTTTGGAGCATGAATCAACCTTTGCTGGAATCACCACTGACGGGGATGTGAATTGGAATCACCGCCCATCACTCACAATTCACAAATGGATGCAATCATGCACCAAATTATTTAATCATACAGCTTAAAATTTTATTCGATTTATCAAAACTCTAAGGCCTCAAGGCCTATGACAAAGACATCACAGACTCAAGAGCTGTTCTAAACAAGGATGCAACCACTGAATTGCTACAATAAGAACCCAAAAAGCAAATATAGCATAAAAACAAACTACAGGGCTAGATCAACCAAAAACCGAACTAAAATAGAACTTAATCAAACTAAGATAAAACTTCCTAATTCTTGTCCTGCATTATCTCCCAATATACCAATCATATGATTCAAATCACCGAAAATGAAGAGCCCCTCAATGGTCTAATTGGATACTGAGCATTAGAATGAATACAAATTGTACACTCCCACCACTAAGGCTAAACATGAAAAATTGAAAGCAAGAAATTAACATCGAAAGAACTCTGATTTCCAAACAACTTTCGTAAGAGCAACCCCATTTTCCACATGATAGAATCAAACAAGTCACAATATGCTCAAAAACAACCAAAATAGTCCTCCACAGAGCAAAAGCTATACACAAATTCCCAAAATCTCTAATCTTTCAATCAACTCAAATCAAAAACTCCACATTTTCTCAACCCGAACACCACAATCAACTCCAATAACCACACCGTTCATCAACAAAACCCGTTCCCACCCGAAAAAGCGTACTCGGTGACGCCGCGCCGCGGCTTCCCTCTCGTTGAGCTCCAGCGGACTCCAGCGCCGCCGCCGCCGCCGCCGCCGCTTCTTCCCGGCCATCTGCGGCTCGCCGGAGGGGCCGGGGCCGGCGGCGAAGAAGCGGGAGTAGTAAGAGGAGGGCGAGAGGTGGAAACGAGAGTAGGTGCGGTTGAGAACTCGAACAGGATCCATGAAGAACGCAGGTGCTCCTCGTATCCGGTAGACGCCGGTTCTCGAGAAGGCGGCGAGCTCCTCCTCCGCCGCCGCCGCCGCCGCCGCAGCCGCAGCCATGGGTCCTTCTCTAGGGAGAGCTATACGGGCTCGTATCCGACCATCAACCATGCGTACTCCTACCCATTTTTACATCACCCGTTGGACTTGGAAGCTTAATATTTTATAAAAAAAAGGATTTTTTAAATTTTTAATTTTATTTTTTAAATATAAATTTAATTAAATTATAAAATATTATTATCCAATAACAAGTTTAAATGAAAGCATGCATGATTAAATTTTAATATATTATACACAAAGAAGAGTATTGGTAAAATTTAACTCAATTTAAACTCGAACTAACTCAAATAATTATTTATTTGGTCTTTGAAATTATGATTCATCGATGAGTAGCCCTGGGATAAAGAGTGAAATATTGAGTTGAAAAGAGAAAAAAATATGTAGAAATTTTGTTTGGTTGAAGCCGGCTTATTTGTCTTTGAATTTGTATGGTTTGTTGGGATTTCAACGCGAGGGAAATTGGGGTTGAACTTGAGTTACCTTGATTTTTAGGTTATCTATAATAATTTTGTCAAATATAGTTTGGATCAAAGGCTTATTCATAAAAATGTTTTCTTCAATATAATTTGCATCAAAAGTTTATTATAAGCATTTGATTGTCTCCTAATGTGACACATTTTATAAACTCACAGCAAAACTTTTTACTCTTATTTAATATCAATATTAAAAAATTTAACTTCCCGACATTGTAAAATTATACCTCTGTTTGAGCCAATTTTAAGTTGAACCCATGCCAAACGATTTTCCCTCCCTTTTGATATATATATTTTAAAAAGCTAAGTATTTGTCTTTAGTTTTTATAATATTAAAAATCCAAAAGATAAAGCATGCATCAAACGTTTCCATTTTGCTCGAAATTACAATATGTTATTTTTGCTTACTATATTTATAATTTCAAGAAGAGAATCAAATATAAATTTATTTATGGTTAAATTATAAATTTTTGGAATAAAATTCTTATAGAAAATAAAAATACTTTGACGAAAAATGGATAATTATATTTACCCTTCATGAGCTATCCCTATGTCGAAATGTTTAGGTCTTCTTAAAAGGTATGAAAACTTATTCTCATAAAAGATTATTAATATTTGTTTGTATGGTTTACGTGTCAATTTATCAAATAATGCACCAAAAAATTACTGTTTTAAATATAAATTGTTTTCGTGAAGAGTTGATCTAAAATTTACAATTGACATTAGTAGAGACGTAACTTGATTTATTGAATATCTAAGAACCCACAATATCAAGCCTAAGCTAAGTTTGTGCTACATTTCGATTTTAGGAAAGAGATAAATGGCTTAGTTGGGGCACTAAGCCACAATAAATAGGATCACTTCTCTATGTTTCATTTAATATTGACAAATTCTAATCACTTATAACTTAAAGATCAAAGATATTTTCGAAAAAGATGAGTCTAAACACTTAGAAGATTCAATAGATATACGTTTAAAGCAAAGAGTTGATAAAAAACAAACACTTGTAATATCTTTCTTTTATTTGTTCGTCATCACCTCAACCATTCATACATTCATATTGTGGGTAATATACCTGTGAAAGGGATGATGGTGAATGCAATTGTGATTTTTGCATATACCGTTACGACAGTTCAAGTCACCTGCAACAAACCCACGCAGTGGAATAGTCAATGGCTCTTAATTTTTCATAATGTTACACATCTATCAAAGCAGTTACACATAAAAACTTCACATTCTAGTTAAAAGTCAACATAAAATCCTGCACTTAAATCATGTTACTATGGTCCATAAGAATAATAATCAAATGTATAATGTCTAAACATATTTTTTAGCTGCAGAAAATATCGAGCTTGGTTCGATTCAGACGGACAAGCTCATGCTTAATTCATTTGTATCCACGTCAAACCTTGAAACATCTGAACTCACAGTTTGTGCATTTTGCAGCTTGATGGGTAAAAACATCTGAGAACTCGTGCCAAAAGTACTATGGTGCAAGGTCATAAGATTTTCAATATTTTATTAAAAGGGCTAATTAATAATTAATAACTACATCATTGACCCAACAAGTAGGAATAAATTAAAAATATACACGTTCTGGAAAATGCATGACCATATTCCTCAAAGTCTACTATTTTTCTCGTATACAACCTTTTTAAAGAGAACAATAAACATTTCCAAGATCTAAATGTTGCACGTAAGAGTGTATAGTTACTTTTCCAGATACCCCTAACTAGGTTTACAATTTGCAACTATAGGATGAAGACGAACTGGAGAGTAGTAGAACATAGAAATCAATACCAAACCTTGATATGAGGTCAAGGAAAGCCTCCCCGATTCCGTAGCAATAGGAGACTTCAGCAACCTAGTAATCAATAATGACATTGAGTTTCAACTTTCTAGCAGCTGGCCCCGGCATCGAAATGTTAGCAAGCATCCCGCTCACGATGGAAAGTCTTCAGAGGCTTACACTGGTTCCAGGATTGGCAACTGTACAGTTTTCTTTTATAATAATTTACTATACAGTTGATGTTAACTATACACATAAAAGACTATATCGCTTTCCGTTGTCCTTTAGCATCCGGTTCAGCTGTTAAGCAAAATTACAGTAATTGGAAGTTTTTCAGAAGTATATCAAATATAATATAATTTAAAAAAAACCAGCATAAGAAATATGCCATAAGCAGTGTCCTTTCCATTCTATTTGGCCACTTGCAGTAGCTCATCCTCAAATACACATATAGTTTCATGAAAAATGGATGCAACTATATGTTGGAACACATATTTGCCCTACAAAAAACACCACCAAGCTAAACAAGAAGTATGCCCATTTCTTGCCAACCTTACCTAGAAGACTCGCGTTTCACAAAATAGGAACTTTTGTTGTAATACACATTTTTACCTAATCATAAATTCATAGAATAGATCCATATTCCTAAAAGTACAGCTGGATTAAAAAAAAAAGAAAAGAAGAAGAAGAAGAAGAAGAAAGAAAGAAAGAAAGAAAAGAAAAGAAATTGTGCTTCGACAATGCCTTGAACCTTTGTAAATATGTGCTACAGCAAAACAAGATATTCACCTTTTTATTTCTTCCAATTTGAATTTTGAAGATGACTATAACAAATTCAATGGAGTATTATGCATTTAGACAATTTAGGGAAAAAGGAGGTAAACGCTTACTTTGATGGAAGTTGAAAATATAGGTTCCAAGTTCTTGAGCACACTGCTTCCTATCGCCAATATTGAGCCCATCTATGAATGGTCTCAACCATTTGGGGGAACAAAGCACTAACACTGTCGTTTATCAAATCCTGGAAGAAGTGTACAGAAGCCTCATCGTCCAAATCTAGCCGAAATTTCTCTTGAAGCTGAGGATAAAGCAATTGAAATCAGTGAGATCAATTAAAACTCCCTCACGATTAAAACAGAAACAATAGAAACAAATAAATGTACCTTTAGAATGCCTTTCTCAGGGTCAGATGCAATGTCAGGAATGCTGGATCCAGCCATCAAATGGAACAAATTCAAGATGAGGTTGCTAGATTTTCGGAGGATGTTGTAAGCTTCACAGCAGTATGACTTAAATCTAGCATAATACTGGCTGCATGGTAATAAAATCTATATTAGGTCAAAACTCTATAGTTTTTCCATATCAAGAAAGTATAATCATTTAATGAGCAAAAGAATCATTTTTTCCATTTTCTTCAATTATTAATAAGAACATATAGACTAATAATTTAGAAAGCCATCATTTATACAGTTGGCTGACAAAATAATCTATTGGCATTCCTTGAACGACAATCACCAGTATGTTAAGATCTTAAATGGAAAAACCAAAAGCAGCTCATCCATATTACATTAACAAGCCTCCAGCATACCCTTGAAACAAATATGTCCTAAAACAGAATGATGCACAAGATAAAAGAAATTAATGTAAAAAGCTTGAAACAATACCTGCTTGCCCCACCCATAGCCTCAACCATTTCTTTGCAAAGTTTCATTGAGGAGGAAATGGCTTTGGATCTCGTCCTAATATAAAACCGAAATCAACATGGAAGAGGCGCCCATCATCCCTTAGGAGAAGATTGTCTAGATGCCTGCATAACATTCCCATACTAGTCAAGCAACAACTAATAGACAATTCAGTCCTAAAGAATTATGAAATACTAAACAGATGAACAAAACCAAGTATAACTATTTTGATGAAGAAAAAAATTGGGAACAACATATCCAAAATCATATGAAAAAGTTTCTTAAATTGAAAAGAAGTACTAAACTTAGAGATTATTTTCCAACTTCCCAACAAAAAAATCAATGATGGTCAAATTCTACAGAAATCCAAACAAATGCAACACCTTGTAAAAACATATGATCCAAATTAATTTGATATGCTTATGAAAGAAAATCACTACTAAAATGCTATTACATAAGATAACCAGAATTGGAGAGCTTTCAAATAAATGGATAGCAAGATTTCTTGAAGCATTCAAGTTAATTACACGAGTAAAGAATAGGAACCAACACTAACAAGTTCATGTCACAAGCAACGACAGGCAGAACAATTTTACTAGAAAAACTTTGTCCCGGCATCGTAGAATAAAAAGACGGACAGATCAATAGAGAAAATAATTGAAGCGGCCGACCACAGAGACAGTCAGCAACTTCAATCCACCCTCCCCCTGCACGCACAATATCAATCACCCAGCAAATGAAACGTATCTATCTCTTTCAGAGAACATTTTTTAAAAAAAGTATCGGAAATAATTTTTTATCATCAACCAGTCAGACAAGTTTCTCAAAAGGAAACAGCAATCCAACATGCTGCACTTATTCATAGGAAACAATGCATGAATTGAATATAGTTTACATCAGATCTCAGAAAAATGCAGCACCAACCTGTCTCCTATCCCCAAAATGTACGTAATTACAGAGTAGCCAGCACAGCTTTTTATAAATGTTTCAAGACAAGTGGATGTTATCCCAAATGGCCCATCTTCATCAGGATGGAGCTTTTGCAAGTAATTTATGATGCTCCGGTGCTCAGATAGTATCTAAAACAATACGTGTAAAAAGGTAAAGATTATTGCAGATAAAAGTATATGCTACTTTACTGATGACAACTAAACCATGGATAATGAACACAACTTTTCACCTGGGCCAAAGAACTGGATGGTATAAATTCCATCATGCCTTCATCCTGTCCTGTAGCTAGAACTCTGTATGGGGTTAAATGAAGATCAAGATTTTCCAGTTTTAGCAATCTATCCATAAGAGAAACCATTTGAATGACCTATAGCATGAGAAAATAAAATCACAGTTAAGCTCTTAAGAACATACCAAACTCACAAGTACAAACACATGTAGGGAAACATTCAGTTTTTGGACCAAATCAAAACTTACTGAAGCAATCGATTTTCCAAACAAACACAAAACAGCCAAAGTGGTTTTGCTTGTAAAGTTCAAGGTGGAATAGCATATAATAATTGCAAATTGGAGGGTTCTGAAAATTTTAAATCCAAATTTAGGCTCCTTTTCTAAAACTCAATTAAATTATTAAAATTTTATTTTAATAAATTAAATGTCTTATGGTCCATTGGATTTCAGGAACAATCATTAAAACATCAATTAAGTGAACAAGGCAAGGGATCTAAAGCATATATAGCCCTCTTTCTCTTAAGCAAAACTATTGCAAACTTTTATGAAACAGTATAAAACTTCTTAAATGGTTCTGTAGAATTAGTTTAATTAGTTTAAATCAATATATGCTCATTCCTACGAATAATAATTGTATAACTTGACATTAATTAGTTCCAAGCTAAAAATAGGAATAAATATCTATTCTCGGTCTTCCAATAATTCTGATTTAAGAAATTCATATTTAATCTAAAAGTTACCAGCTGATCCTGCCGAAGATCATCTCCTTTCTTGAAGATTACTTTGCAACTGTCGCCACTGGCTGTCTTAAATGTCAAGCGCAAAGGATGTAATGCACTTTTAAAAATGGACGACTCTGATGGCACAATCCCAGTTATGAGAATATTAGGAGTCAAAGGTGAACGAATAGGCTAGTAGCATTCATAAGTAAAACAAAAATCATGTCAGTCAAAATAATGAAAAAAACATACATATTGAGTAGACAATGGTCCAAAACATATATAACTCTGATTACATATTTACCTCTGCAAAATTCACAAGCTCACTTAGAAGCCCACTAAGCAACTGCCTGAGCTTTTCAATTTTTTTCTGTGTCCCTCCACGCACATTTCTCACATCTCTCATTATGGAACACAGCTGTGCGGTTAAATCTTTTTGACGAACCAAACTTTGCCATATATTATAACCATCTTCTCCATTTACAGCAGTTGCCAACTATTGTGGTTCAGGAACTAATCAGTCTCATTCTTGTGAAAACAACATACCAAACATTTAATTGATAATATTCTCAATACCACAAACCTTTGTCATATGTTCTTCAAGTAATTCATATGTGCTGTAAAATCGTTTTGTAAATGCATGATCATAAAGCTCAACTGCTACATACCATCGCAGAAAGCTAGCCAACTCAACATTGCTCAATGCTGTCAAGATTTAGACGACAAAGATCAGATGTCATTGATGCGTTTATCATAAGACAGGTTAAAACAGACTCCAGCCAAAGAAATCATAAATCGCAAATCAGCTACACTATTTACTAAAGCAATAGGTGGGATAAGTAAAACTGGTAGAAACTGATTTTATTTTTACAAGGTATGTGCCCAAGCACCCAAACCCAGTTAGGATGTTAGACGTTAGGGCATATATATATATATATATTAAAAAAGCCAGAAGTCATGACTTCTAACAAGGAGAGGGAAACCTCAAGCAAAAGGGTAAACCCTGGGGAAGAAACAAACTGATAGCTGGCAAGATGCAAAACAGGCATCACTAAGACAATTTTTCTACTAAAGTAGCATCAAAGTTCAGCTGGTTTTGGATTACCTTGATTAATATTTTTGTGAAGTACCATTCTATTGTCATTTTATCCATAAACAATTGTTATACCTGTTCTAAATGGGCCAGAAAGGAGAAGTGCAACAACAAATGCATACCCAGATGAAGGCAAGGCAAAAAAAATGAAATCATACAAGTTGAGTATAAATAATACATGATGAAATGGATTGAACTAAAAAAATGATTAGGTGTGCGATAATTATGACAATTGTATCCTAAGTAAAGCCAATTTGAAAAATTTTAGGGTCAAGGTCAGCCCATGTAGGCTGAATAAAGAATTTAGCACTTAATTGGTTTAACAGCCCAATCAAAGAGGAACATTAGCATTTAAAGAAACTTGAAAATGAACATACATCTTTGCACAAGGAAAAGGGATAGACGCGACTTGTCCGTCCTCTCAAACCGTAGAGCCTGAACCAACTGAAGCAAGTAGCATTGTAGTTCTTCATCCTCAGCTCTTTCAAGCACACTCACAGCATATGCTCGAGCCTACATAAAGAGGTTCAATACATGCATAGTTAGAAAATCAAAGGTAGCAAATAACATGTAAAGTGCATTTTTAGTGATCAAACTGGCCACACTGGTAACACCAATAATTTGGTAGACGGAAGAAGTTTGACATATCCAGGAAGTGCAATAGACACATACTCATAAAGACAAGAGAACTAGCAAGCATCATTTGTTCATTAGCAATAAATGAAATAATGACGACAGAAAATGCATTGTTATCATATAACCACATACAACTAATGTAAATAGACAAGGGTTTAGTTCGCACACACCTCTTCACTCTCAAAAACAGGAGATAGAAGCTCCAAAGCATCTGCTACATCAATGGTTTCCCATCTAGTCATCAGATCTAAAGCTTGTTTTGCTTCCTGAATAACACAGACAACCATCACTTCAAACAGCAACCAACAGACACAAGAGCTACGTCTGGCCAAGCAACATTTTCAAGTCTATATATAAAAGGAGTCTGTCTTCACTAACATGCAGACACTACATGTTTAATGTAAATAACTAAAACAAGGAAATTTTCTCCCTTTTCAAGCTACTAATTTTGTGAATTTGAAAAATAGCAGTTGTATATCAGCTACCGAGAAGCTTGGCAACTTAAAAAAATCTTTAACTTGTGAGACCACTTCAAATCAGGCATATTTCCATCTGCACAAGGGCCAGGGAAGTCTTCACACGTTTATGGAGCTAATTGGTCATCGAATCAAAGCAATATACACAAAAGCAGATAACGCCATGTAGCATCCATTTGGGGCGCAGGTAAACGGAAAACACACCCACATCTTTTTCTAAGCATTCTTCCATTATTAAGATGGAAAAGTAAGAAGGATCAAATAAAGTCAAAACTTTACAGGCCTACTCACGGTAATCTCTCAGAAGCACGTGAATGGATCTCACTAACAGCTTTAACGCACACAATTTTGCATGCTGTAGGTGTAAATTACTATGTTCTTTTTTAGTTGATCAAATAAAATCTAAATGATAGAAGAGGGTGGCCAATAGAAGTGCTTCCTGAAACTCATAAACAAGTTGTATATAAACCTGAATATCACTCCATTCAACACATCGAAGAACTTTGGTCAGAGCTTTTTTCTCAGACATCAATGAGAAACGGAACTTCCATAGCAACTGTTTCTCATCTCCATTCAAAGTACGTGTTGGAGGGTATTTTAGAATCCTCTGGATAGATCTGAAAATAAAAAAATCTTGGATCAAAATTTTCATAGTGGTAAGGATCATTTTTCCAATATACTAGCAAGAAAATAATAATTATGATAATTTCATCATCATCATACAACAAAAGAAATCTAATCAGCTCCTTCAAGTCCACAATGATTTTTCAAGGTATGTTGATATTATAAACTAAAATAAACAAGTTTATGCTCAAATTTGAGATGAACTGTGATGTTATAACTTACTTTCTCTCATTGGAGCTTGGCTTTAAATCCCTATCAATTATGCCACGAGTCAGACTCCTGGCTAACTTAAGTTGCTTGTGCTCCGATGGATTCATCCTTCCCATCTCTGGATCCCACACAATCACTAGTTCATTCATTGATGATACAGGGGATGCAGAAAAGAAATTTGCTCCTGATTCCTGCATGTTTCGCTTGAGATTTATTACTTATGCTGGTGAGTTTTAAAAATTTGGTGAGAAAGGCTAACAAATTAAAGCAATAAGAAACAATTGATAATAACATACTATTAAGGCAAAAGAATCAGAATGATGAGCTCTCCACACACAATCTAAAGAAACCACCCTGGAGTACCAACCTGAAAAACAACACGATGCTCAAAACTGCAGAAGTCAACAATGAGACTTAGATGATTGTTCCCGTTTTTAGGACTCTCTCGCTCCTGAACTTGTTCCATAGCTTTAAATGCTAGATGATCGAGCCAGTCAATCTGTTGAATTTGTCCACTCTCATATTTATTAAAAAGTTTTTCCAAACGTTCGAGTTGTCCGCGCTCATGTCTAGGAACCTGAAGAAAGCCAAAGAAAAGACGAACTAGAAGTTTAGGAGGCATCAATCCAATGGACTGAGATTCCACAGTTAAGTAGATTTAGAACCTTTCCAGGAGTTGTTGTAGGAAATGAACCATCAGCTTCTTTATTGGGCCAAAGTCTAAACTTCTGTTTTCCTGTCTTAAGCTGCTTCTTGCTGTTAAAAAAGAGTATTGTAGCCCCACCAACCAAAGATTTGTCCTGACCACAAGATACATCCCACACCTGCCGTGCGACATCCACAGAGAATTAATTAACTCTGACTTCCAGAACATGCATGGACAATGGTTAAAGGACTTACAGTTAATGCAAGTTGCGCATGAGAAGTTAAATCTCGATACTTTGTACTCAGCGTAATCAACTCATTCCAGCAATAGGGCGGCCCAGTTGATTCCAACCTTTCAAATAAAGAATATACACAAAAAAATGACTCATTCCTTCTACCCTGATAGACAGATCAAACTAGTTTTTTAAAAAAAAGTGCCCAAAATGACTTATTTACTATAGAAAATAAATAGCATACCTTGTTTTCATGGGAAGCCCGAATAAGGCACCATCAATATACAATGCACACTCCACATAGAGCTCAGCACTCCTGTGCCTCTCAACCGCAGTCGCGTGCAGCTCTACAAAAAAAAAAGAAAAAACAAAAAAGGAGAAGCATGTAATTCCCCAACTGCTTGATCAAAGTAAGTGATCTGATAGATTAATCCCACCATTACACAAGTAATTCGCATGAAAAAAATTTCATAAGCTAAAATTACCATCCACTAGCCATGGTATTACACGTGCACCAACTTAACAATGGAAAATCGTATTTGAACAAGGAAATTATCACAAGTGCCCGGAAAACAACTAACCAGATTTGTCGAGGACGGGGCATAAATACCCCTCGAAACACTCTATCCGAAACGTGACAGGTAGATTAATGTCACAGGACAAAAAGAACCTAAACTCGTTTTTGTTCATGCTCCAATCTTCTGAAAATGAAAAAACAAAACAAAATTTACATAAACAATTGAAAATCACACAATGATTGTGAAATGAAATAATGAAACACAATTAACATAAACAATTGAAAATCAAACAATGCTAATCCACCCTATAATTTCTTCATAAAGAACAATTACTTTATAAAGTTTATTTGGGCCTTCGTATTTGGCACCTGACGAGCCTCAACATTGACATTGAAGTTTCTTCAACAAATCAATTAGGGTTTTACATATAGTTTGCAACGTCAAGATAACTCGGCGATTCTCTATGTCGGCAGATAGACGACAGGAAATTCACCCGCAATACGTCGACATGGGAAACGGAGGAAGGGAAGAAGGGTAAAAATTCTTGCCTGCCGTGAAAATCTCGTTGGCCGGGAAGGAACTCGCCGGATAAGTCGGGTGGATGGACAAGGTGGCGCCGCCTTCTTCGGCGTGGATGGGGAAGATGGGCGAGAGAGGAGGAGATCGACTAATTGGTGGTGGAGGGGAGAAGGGGATGTAGAAAGAGGAGGCTGGTGGTGCCGCCGACGGCGGAGATTGGCGGCGACGGTGGCGGCGGAGGCCAACCGCGACGGCGGAGGCGGGGGAGGTGTAAAAAGAAGACGCCGTCCCTCTGTAATGGATTATTCTTTAAGTGTTTGGAACTTTTATATTTTTAATTAATTTAGAATATAATATATTTTAATTAAACTTTTTTCCGTAATATTTATTCATAATTATTGTAGGTAACTACTTATTAATATATACTTAGTTAAGATTTTTATCTATGTTAATATAATACTTTCTTAGTAACTTTAAATATCTTTTATAGTAACCTTTGTTTTCTAAATTTTAAATGAATATTTTTTGTCTAAACTAGCTAAATATTCATTTTAAAAAATAATTATTTAATTAGCTTGTACAATTTAAATTAGTTTGTTCGATTTAATTTAGCGTTGTTTATATATATATATATATTATAAAACCTATCATTTTAGTCAGAATTTTATATATTTATAGACCAATTGGGTGTTATGAGTCGACTCATATGTTGCAAAGTGTGGTCCTTGCCTCATCAGTCGCCATTGAATCTTCCCTCCACCATTGCCTTCCCCTCCAAGCTTCGGCCATGGCCGTTGCTTCCTACCGCAAAATCTGTGAAAAATAGGCTCTGGCGTTTGCTTCCCGCGTTTTCCACACCCCCTCTCTCTTCCCAATGCGTGCAAGCCTTCTTCTTGATCTTGGTCTACTTCGTCCCAATCTTTCGTTCCGTCGTCGTTTTTTGCAGTGGTAAGGAGGCATTACCCAAAAGGCACGGTCTACTGGCGGTTTTTACTGCTTTTGAAGTGGAAACGGGGAGAACTGATCCGCTGCTCGGTTGCTGTGAAAGCGTAAGGCCGAGGTCTTCCGCTTGGTTTTGGGCTCCTTGTTGCCATTTATCCCGACTTGCTTGTGTTGCTCTATTTGTTTTGACGGTTTGACTTCTTCTCATCCCGGGTCAGCTCAGAGGCATTTTGGAGATCCAAAAAGTTGCAGTCTTTGATTGCTGCAAAGTCTTGGGTCTCTTCTTCCTGGTTAATGGTCAGGAAGTTTCAATCTTTCTGTCTCTGATCCAGGTTTACTTAGCAGCAGTTGGAGATACAGAAAGTTGGAGTCTTTGATTGCCGCATGCTATTGGCTCTACTCTTTCTGGTTAGTAGCCATCAAGTTTCAATTTTAGTGAGCTCAAGTTGCTTTCTATCATTGATACAGGTCTACTTAGCAGCGTTTGGAAATCGAAAAAAGATACAATTTTTTAGCTCTTTGTGGTTAATGGTTGTCAAGTTTCAATAATTTTGAGCTCAGAATTGCTTTCTTACATTGATTCAGAACTACTTAGCAGCATTTAGGAATCCACAAAGTTGCAGTCTTTGATAGGTGCTAGCTCCTGGGTGTATTGATTCTGGTTTCTGATCGTCAAGTTTCAATCGTTGTGAGCTCAAGTTGCTTTCTTTCATTGATCTAGGTCTAGTTAGCAGCATTTGGAAATCGAAAAGTTAACAGTTTTTTAGCTCTGAGCTTAATGGTTGTCAAGTTTCAATATTTTTAAGCGCAAATTAAGTTGCTTTCTTTCATTGATCCCTACTTAGCAGCAGTTGGACATCCAAAAGTTGCAGTCTTTGAGCTGTTTCTGGTTAATCGTTGCCAAGTTTCAAACTCTGTGAGCTCAAAGTTGCTTTCTTTCATTGGATTCGGCTCTGCATCGTCTTCATGGGAGTGCAGTTAAGCAAGATGAGAGCAGGGGAGTCGCCGCCCATTATGCCGCTGCCGGCTATCCTGCCATACACGTCGGAGCTGAGCTCCTACGACAACGCTTGCGAGCAGGACCCGGACCTGCAGACCTTCGACACCATGCTCCGGGATCGCACCAGCCGGGTGATCAGCAGCCTCGCCGTAGGCGTCGAGGTCCGCTCGCTCTCCTTCGACTCCCTCAAGGACGTCACCGGCTGCCTGCTCGATATGAACCAGGAGGTGGTCAAGATCATCCTCGACTGCAAAACGGATATCTGGAGGAACCAGGACCTCTTCGAGCTCGTCGAGGAGTACTTTGAGAACAGCCTCCAGACTCTCGACTTCTGCACCGTCTTGGAGAAATGCCTCAAGCGAGCAAGAGACAGTCAGCTCATTATCCTCTTCGCTCTGCAGCAGTTCGACGAAGAAGGCGCCGGCGACGCCGCCGGCAGCGAAGAGAAGAGACGCCATTGGAGGACACTGGAGAAGCTCAACAACTTCAAGGCCGCCGGGGATCCCTTCACCGACGAGTTCTTCCATGTCTTCCAATCCGTCTACAAGCAGCAAGTGTTGATGCTGGAGAAGCTGCAGCACTGCAGGAGCAAGATCGGCAAGCGCATCCGGTCCATCAAGGCGTGGAGGAAGGTGTCCTGCATCATCTTCGCCTCGGCCTTCGCCGCCTTGCTGATCTGCTCGGTGGTTGTCGCGGCCGTGGCGGCGCCGCCGGTCGCCGCCGCGCTCGCCGCCGCCATCCCACTCGGGTCGATGGGCAAGTGGTTAGACTCTCTCTGGAAAGGGTACGAGGTTGCGCTCAAGGGTCAGAAGCAGGTGCTCAACTCGATACATGTCGGGACGTTTGTGGTGATCAAGGACTTGGACGGCATTCGGGTGCTCGTTGATAGGTTGGAGACTGAGATCAAGTCTTTGGAGGAGAAAGCCGCGTTTGGTGTTGAGAATGAGGAGGCGTTGAGGATAGTGATTGCAGAGATCAGGAAGACTCTGGGTGTGTTTATGAAGAGCATTGAGGATTTGGGTGAGCATGCTGATAATTGCAGCAGGGATATAAGGAGAGCTAGGACTGTGGTGTTGCAAAGGATCATCAAACACCCAAATCAGAATTGAATCTAAAGAATGTTTCTGGTCTGCATGGTTTCATCAATCCGAGTCTTGGAAAGGATCATCACACAATTCAGAACTGAATCAGAGGATGTTTCTGGTACATATGCAAGGTTTAATCAATCTCAGTGTTTAATGGGGAATGTTGGCCCTTTACATGATGAAAAACTTTATTTTTTTGGTCAAAACTTAGTTTCACTTGTATTGATTTTATTTGGAATTATTTGTTTTAGTCATTAATAAAATAACAAAAAATGCCTCTAGGTTTATTTTTTGTATTGACTTTTGATAAATTGGGATATAGAATTTTAAGCTTACATGATGAATGGTATTATTGCTACTTGATTATGTTTGAGACGATTGTGAAAGCTGCTTAACTATTCAATAGCTTTCATTGAACAGTTTCTATCTTGAACCAAACGATGTTTGTGGTATGCATGGTTTAATCACGAGTCTCTGTGTTGTATGGTGAGGGAGGGAGGTTTTGGTTGCCTTTCCATGAAGAATAACTTAGATTTTTTTGTGGTGGTCAAGCTGAGTTCCATTTTGTGGGGGTCAAGCTGAGTTCCATTTTTATTGATTTTATTTGGAATCATTTGTTTAAGTCCCGGTAAGAGAACAAAAAATACCTGTTGGTGACTTTGTAAATTGGGATGAAGTATTTAAGTTTACATGTTGAACGTATTTTAGCTGGTTTGTTCTGAGACCACTGTGAAGCTGCTTTACCATTCAATGGCTTTCATTGAACAGTTTCTATCTTCGTTTTTTTTCGCTAAGTACAGTTTATATCTTGTAGGCTGTAGCTAGAACCATGGTTGACATCTTTTGCAAGTATATTTATCACTTTCTCCTTTCACCCTTTGTATGAGGAAGCCTTTTATGACGTTGAACTGAAAATTCTGGTGTCTTCGTTAGAAGTTGAAGATTTGAACAATGCTAGACAAAATTTTTGCCGTTAAACCAAACCAAATTTTGGAAGTTCTTGAAAGCTCCGGTCAAAAAGTTAAACACAGGGAACAAAAATCTGTTTGCTACTTTGGATGAAATATGTTTCGGACCCCTGTGAAAACCACTTTACAGTTCATAGCTCTATTGATCTTATTGGACATTTTCCATCTTGTAAAGGTAGAACAAGAAGCGTGCCTCACTTTCGTCCTTCGTCTCTGCAATCAGATCATGAGATTTCTTACAGAAAACTCTGATTTCCATATTATAATAGTTTGATGCTGGAGCAAGGCTTGACAAAATTTTTTAATATTCAAGTTCAGCTAAAGTTTTGGAATTTAGATCAGTCAAAATATAAGTACACAGGAAACAAATTTCGTATATACATACTTTCCCCAAGTTTTTTCCCCTGGTAGGTTTCAAATCTAACCTCCTTCTGCTCCAATGCAATGTCAATGATGGTTCTCAACTTCAATTTCGTAAAAGCTCGAGTTCTTACTAAACAGAACTAGCTAGTGAATACTTTTCTGAGCAGTATATTTGCGCAAGGATGATAGAAACAAAGCTGACTATTGTCAGTAAAGACAGATAGTATCACGAGACCACCTACTTTCCAAAAACTACGTTGAACGTTCGATTGCTGAAGTGGGATTAGTTCATCATTTTGTATCGTTAGAAGATAATACATGCATGCCTATTTGCACGCTAGTTGCTGAAGAGACAGTGGATAGAAGTTAGAACAGAGTTTGGTTT
Source organism: Piper betle (assembly GCA_033002965.1). NCBI lineage: Eukaryota > Viridiplantae > Streptophyta > Magnoliopsida > Piperales > Piperaceae > Piper > Piper betle. Next base: position 49,669 of record JAURVB010013387.1, on the reverse strand, counting down.
GCATCTTCATCATTATCGGAAGATAATTGCGTGCAAATTATCTTTTTGTCGATTTTCTGTTCGATTTGGAATGAGTCTGAATACTTAGCCTGCTGCTAATTATCCATGGTTGTTCACATCAATTTCACAATCCGAGATATTACTGCTGCCACCATTTGCAGCATTCAAATATTGTCGCTTCCCCATCCCCACACCTTCAGATAAATATACAGAGATTCTTCCTTCTTTATGTCTGTTTTTACTATCAAAATTTCCCAAACATGATTACCTGACGAGATAAGAAGTACCCACAAAAGTTGATGTTTTTGGATGGCACGGTTGAGTAGTCATGGGAAATTTGGCGCGTTAGAAGGGTGCGGCGTTTGACGCTAATCCCACTCCTTAATACAGTTTCCTCTTCCATAGAAAGGTATATATATCATATCCAACGATAGCTACCCCATGCCAACTTAATTCCTTCACTCTGTGGCTGCTTGACACGCACCAACACTACAATTTGGCCATCTGGAAATGAGAGCAAAGCTTGTAATGGTAGAATTTGATATTGGGCTATATATTGGTCGTTAATGGAAGTTTATTTAATTGATGATAAAGTCTTGCTTGCCTAATATCTATCTATTTGCAATGGACTAGCGGCTATGGACTAATACAGTGACTATAATTAAGTGCATTAGCAGCCCAACAAAATAAAATAAAATCTTGAGAAGAATGTTATATTGATGTGTGGCATGTAAGTATAGATGAGTTTTGCAGGGGACCTGAAAGGTCTGTCCTTTATATGTTGATTTAAGATGAATAATTCCTTTCTTCAAAAGCTTGTCAGTTACCACGAGACTCACATGAGGCTTCTATTTGGTGACGACATGACATTGATTCTAAGTAAGGCACAGAACGATCTCAATCTTCATGCAACTCACGCGAAAGCATTTTGCATACCCATCGTATTAGACCAGGAAAATTTTCTCATTACTTGTACTACTCGTCTCCTTGCCAAAAGCACGTTGAATGAAGTATGCATACGATGCATGAATGCTTGGTGTTAGCAATCCTTGAATGATGATGCAGGACATTGCAAAGCCGGATCATGGCTTAAGCTCTATAATTATGTACATCAGGTTTATAACTATTTAGAAATTTTTAGTCATGTTACAACAATTAGGCAAGGTATCCTGCCATGTGACTTATGTTACTCATAAATTTTAATATTATATATAAATTGATCTCTTTAAATGATAAGATATATTATAATAATTTAATTTATTTTTTATTTTTATTTTATATTTTGATCGATTAAATTTAATTTTCTTAAATCAGAAATAATTATTGAATTCTCTTTTTATTAATAAGAATAAGTAACTGTAATTTTATGCATGCTCTACTTATTTTAAAATATTTAAAAAATAATAATATTAATCCCACTTAGACAGTTAACCAAATCTAGTGAATTGCTCTAGTTTTTTTCACTTTTTTTTTTTGTTTTCATTGTTTATACCAAATAATGCACCCAATAATCCGAGTGTATGGGATGATTTAATACATGCAGGCACACACAATTGACTTTGGTGGGAGCGCTGGAATTGGACTTTGCAGTTTTGGCGGGTAAATTGAGCGGGAGGATTTGACGGCTTCATTCCATGAGATTCCAATAATGCTGGTGGGGGCCTCTTTGAGATAGGGTCGTACCAAAGTAGGAATGGGGGCAGGCACCTAACTGGGCCCCACATAAAAGTTTTTTTTAAAAAAAAAATTATAAACGGATAGTTGCGAATTAAATTGCCTCCCACCTCATTATTATTATTATTATTATTATTATTATTATTATTATTATTATTATTATTATTATTATTATTATCCTAAATTCATATATATGATGTTTACTAGTTCAAGGTTACGTGAAAAACAAAAGGTCCAAATGAGCCTCAGGTACAGCATTGAAGAGAGGGCCCACAAGCCACCCACTAAAACATTGATTTGCCGCAGACTTAGGTCAAATAATCTGATTACTGTAATTGAGAACTTATTCGCATCTTAATATCTTATCTTGTTTGGCACCTCTTAAAAAATTTACTTGTCTGTTGTTTATATCACCAATATACAAGAATTGTAAAGATTAAAGAAGTTAAATCGAGAAATCAAACTCTAAGTATATCAAATCTCTACAAATTAAAAGGTTTAAAACATCTAGCTAATCAAATTAAACAAGGGATCAACTTTGAATATATTAAACATCTCCAATTTAGAGGGGCTAAACTATGAAGCGAATTCAGAATTCTGTATTATTTGGGAGTTCCTTATCTACCATAGTGAACTCATAATTATTGCTTGCAAAACACAAAAGGGCTTAATATTTAGGACCTAATTATGACATGCTAATACAAAACATGACAGAGATCCTACAAAATCTAATCACGCTCTTAAACCCAATCCTCCACCTCATCGGAAGTCAAAGGCCAATCCCGACATTTCCCCACACCCTCACCCTATGCAACGAGGGTACAATCGTCAAATCATAGAAACCGCCGCGGAGCCCACTTTCCCCCCAATAACCGCGAGCGGTATCCGGGGAACTACCTCCCACGACGCCACGCGTCGTATTTCTATTGGTTCATGGCACGACGTCGGGATTCGGAATTTGAATTAACTTTTTCGGGAAATTAATAAAAACGGATTTTTTATTTTATAAAAAAAAACATCGAAAAAGACAGTCTTTATGCCGCCGCTGGTCGCTCTCTGCTCCTCCGACTGTGCTTCTTCCCACTCCAAAGTCGCCTCCTTTGATCGGCATTTCGCCGGAATTTTCATCGGAGGAGGCCGGAATCGGATCCGGCGAGTTCTGATCTTGCTTCCGGATGTGATTTTGCGAGAAACGGTGCGGAATTCGGCGGGTTGTGGGCGGATAACGAGCAATGTTGGCGGAGGTGGAAGGTGCGGATGGGGGGTCGGTGAATGGGGGCGGGGAGAGCAGCGAGGAGGAGCTCGCAGTGCTGCCCAGGCATACCAAGGTGGTGGTCACCGGGAACAACCGCACCAAGTCGAGTGCTGGTCGGCCTCCAGGGCGTCGTGAAGAAGGCGGTTGGGCTCGGAGGATGGCATTGGCTGGTAAGATTTTCGCTTCGTCGTACTCAATCGAATTGTGTTCAATCCAATTGGTGTAATGGTGATTGTTTGCTGAAAATGCTGCATTTCGTAGTTTTTGGTTTGATATGCATCGATCTCTTGTGAGAATTATCCGTTTTTTGGTAAGAAAACGGATGAATGGGGCAATTGGTTTGATGAGTTTGAAGAAATTCGAGATCTTTCGTGGTGTAGAATGAGCATTGATTGATGAAAATGTAAGGAACATTTTCAACTCTTTCTCATGATTCCTCGGACCTAATCTTTGACCAATGATTGCTCCCAGATGTTGATGCATTTTTTTTTATTTTTCGTGCTTTAGTTGAATTAGTTGTAGGTGGTATCTATGTTTTAGTGTTTCTATAGGATCTTGGTTTTTGATCAAGTTTGGACTGTTAGTAGACTTAGACTTTTACTGTTCCTATCCAGACATAGCTGATTTGTGATCGTTCACGGACTTTATGCAATTTGGTTGATTCGTTCCCTTGTATTCAAGTTCAAAATTTATTTGATTTGTTCTCTTCCGGGTGTGATTGTTTTGTCGTCTGTTTGTTTTCTTTGATTTACGTGCATTTTTTGGTTGAAAAATGTGGATATGATCTTGCGAATTATAATTGTTTCAAATTCGATCTTTTGTTTTATGATTTCTAGTTTTAATTGATAGTTGCAGCTATTGAGCTAGTTAGGTTTGATGACCGAAAATAATTAAGCATGTTGAAACGGTAGTCCACTAATTCATATTATTCTTTGGGATTGGGCTGATTCGTAATATTCAAAGTTAGAATTTGATTGAGGATTGCCTAGTGTCTGTCTGTTTGTTTTCCCCTATTATTATCATCATCTTGCATACAATTGTTTGTTGAAAAATGTGTAATATATGATCTTGCAAATGGTACCTATCAGTCAAATTCGATCTTTTTTGTATGATTACTTTTTATTTAGTTGATTGTTGGAGCTATTGAACATGTTAGATTTGATGTTCGATGTTTGTAGTAATAAAGCATGTTGAATTTGTGGTACACTGATTCCTGTTGACGCGCAATATAACCTCTCCAATATGATAGTCTTCTTGACTTTTTCTAGGGTCTGGGAGTGCTTGTGTGAGACACAACTGAAATCCTGTGTTATAGGGATTCTTAGCATAATGTTTGGATCTATACACTGATATCTTCAATTACTTTAGCAACGGCTCTTTCCCAGTTCTTAGTGAGGAAGATCTTATTTTTCTTCTAGTTCTTCTTGGCGTTGATGTGGTGCTTTATATTGTTATGTACTTCATGATTTTCAGTTTTGTTACCTAGTTAATTCATCTACGAGATCACTTATAAGACAGTTCTCAGGTTTTTGTTTGTCTGATTGGATCTTCGTTTTGTTCCCTGGTTTAAAATTTTAGCCCAATAATAGTCTTGCTATTTCATTTTTCCTAGCAAATGAGAAATCGGGGATTTCAAATCATTTGCTGGTTTAAATTTTTTGCATCTTTTTCATTGAAAAGATAATTTTCGGAATATTGATATTGAGGTACACGTCTTCAGGTGCTCACCAATGGCATAGAGGTTAAGCTACAGAGGAACGCACTCAGCGTCATTGAAGCTCCTACCGGTAACGAGGAGGACGACTTTGAGATAGAGAACATGCAGTGGAACGGTTCAGATTTGGGTGAGTATGTGAATTACTAGTGAAAGCATGGATTATACACCAGCAGTTCATGCATTATGTGATTTTTTTGGGAAATCTATTTGGTTGGAGAAAAATAATATTTGATTTTTTGGGAGGTACTTGTTTTTCCCAAGCAATCTGCTTCAGATACTGATCGAGATTATTGTACAGCATCTGACGATACTCAGAAGGTCCAAAGGTCGAGGCATCGTTCACATAAAGTTGTTGGGTCTAATCATAAGAGCTCCAGTCGGTCCCAATCCGGAGATTCACATTCTAAGCGATCTGTCTCTCCTGCTAGAAGATGCACCGTATGCCTCTGTTTCTCTCTCTCTTTTTTTATCTTTTAACGTTACTAATCAAGCTCTTGTAATAAAACTCTTGTCAATGGGTCCGCAGAGGGTTGATTTGAGTAAATTGGCAACAACAGCTCTTTGGAGATATAGGCAGCACTTCAATCTTGTGAGTTGATTCATTGCCAATGCACGTATTTTTTAATGGACCCAATGTATATAAAGAGCAAATAAGGATGGTGTCTATTTCTACTTCTTCACGGAAGCAGGTCACGTCAAGCCCCAATCCTTCAAAAGAGCAGCTTGTAGATGCCGTTGAAAGGCATTTTGTATCTCAGGTATGCTCACCAACTTTATCTCAGGAGTAGATATCCAGCACTCTCCATTTCCATGTTTTTTTCCAGGTAGATATTTCAAGCGACGTTCAACTAAACTTGTTTAACCAATTGCTGGGTCGACTGTCGAAAAGCAATTGGATGAGCTGCAGGTAATTGTAGGATTCGTGCAAGCTGCAAAAAGGCTGAAAACAGCGTGCAACTGACCAACGTGGTTCCTTTCTCTTCTTACAATCTCACTCCAGGTTCTTGCTGATGTATGCTAACCTATTGGGACTCTTTTGTGTTTTAGTGGTTGGTTATGTGCAGTTATCTGTCTGTAATATATATGTTTCAGTTATCGACATCTGGGATTTCAAATGTCACCTAAAAAAGTCCTATGTAGATATAATATCTGGGATTTCTAATGACCATGTTGGTGTCATATGGAAGAAAAAAATTATTCGATGCCTGGAAGGGTTTCTGATTGCTAGAAGTGAAGGAATGGCCTCGACTTCAATAATTAGCATTACATTAAGGAAATGTTTATTCTGTTGAGTAAAAAAAAAACCTTGCTGTTGGGGAAAAAAAAAAGTACCTTGCTTGAACAATTTGTGAGAAACAGTTCGACTTATGAAATTTATATCTGATAATTGTGTAGTCAAGGATTTTATTAGGTTAATCAGACTGGATCATACCAGAAAATTTATGAATGACGAGTTTTGTGATAATTGTTTAGTCAGGGATTATATCTAATCCTCTTTTGGGCTTTGTTTGGCCTAGCTCTAGAATTTAACAGGCACAGTGACTTTAGGTGGGCTGCCGGAGGCCCAACTCTGTAAAATTTATTGTTGGTCATTCGGCCGACAAAGATTTTTAGTTTCCCTCAGTCTGAATGCTCCAATTATACCGCGAAAGTGACAATAAAAGATTTGATCAAGTATGATATTTTCACTGTTAGCTGTGATTTTTTTGGCTCACAATATTTTTAATGTGTAAGTTCATGTGATTCCCTGAGTTATAAAATAGCAGATATGACATAGGCTGTCTACTGATAACATGTGGGTAGCTCCACTAAGTTCAGGATTTGCAGGTGATAATGTTGATTGTCATATGGGAAACGCAGCAACGCTAGTTTATGTGTTAAGGCCACCACTGGCCGATCATGCAAGCCTCCAGAGGGGAGCCGTGGCCATGGACTGATAATTAAAAAGCAAGTTTGGTTTCCCATGGTGGCTGTACAAGATATAAAGGGCTCCTCCCCTAGTGGTGCAGGTGAGGACTAGTGATGGATGGTGACGAGAGTGGGAAATGGGACAAGTAGACAATGCACCTTAGCCGATATGAGAAAGGGCTTGTCCCTGCGTATTCTCGGTTAGTGTGTTGGTTTTATTAGTAATGTTAGTGGGATCCTAGTAGAAGACATCTACCCCGGAGGCACGTCTTGGTGTCAAATTCTGAATCAATTTTGCCATTAACAATGAACAATGAAACAGCAGCGGACTAACACTGAGTAAAATTAGTAAGGTTTGTCAATTTACCTCGCTCCAAGTTAAATCAAGATTTCGAAATTTTAAGTCTTTTACTTTCATTATAATACCAACAGCCTTCTTTTTTTATTCACTCAATGTTATGATGTACCATGTAGCTACAATGAATTTGAGCCCTGGTTGCAGAAATCGGCCGATTCCGTGCGGAATCGGCCGATTTAAATCGGATCGGCGTCGCGCCAATCCGATTTCGGGGCCGAATCGGGCGGCCCCGAATCGGCCCCGGAATCGGCCGAGTTTGGCCGATTCCGACCGATTTAAATCGGAATCGGTTTTTTTAGGAAATTACCAAAATACCCTAGGTATGATTTTTATTAAATTATTTAAGCATGGGTAAAATGGTAATTTGGATTTTAAAAACCTAAAATCAAACCTGCTCCCCGACACCGCCGCCGCTCGTCCGCCCGCCGCCGCCCGGTTTCCGCCTCCGCCGTGCGGCCCCGACTCTGCGCTCGCCGCCGACCGGGCTGCCGACCTCGCCGCCGACCTCGCAACGTCGCCGCCCACCCGTGGCCGGACCGAATCGGGCACGCACGAATCGCCGCCGACTCCGCCGCCGGCTCCGGGCCGCCGACGGTTCGTCCAGTCGGGCTGCCGACATCGACCGGGCTGCCGACATCCTCCGACATCGCCGCCGCGAGACTCGCTGCCGACCGGGCCGCCGGTGGCGGCGGGGGGTAAAAATCGCACGGTGGCATTCTTGTAATTAAAAGTTGACTCGAGTCTAAGTCGAGTCAAAAATAATAATTAATTCGAAATAATTTAAAAAAATCTTAAAAAATATTTAAAAATATCAAAAACTATAATACACAGAATAATATCAAAATAACATCAATACTTAATTTTAATATATTTATATTATAAATTGTCAAATTATTATATATGACTGATTAAATTAATTTAGACCGATTCAACTGAACCGATTCCTGGCCGATTCAGACCGATTCCGATTCCGATTCCGATTTATGCAACCATGATTTGAGCCACGAACTGAGCCTAGCCTTCTTTTTTTTTGTATTAGCTCATTTAACTTCTTTATTTTTTAGATAATTATTTTTAATTTAATTTTCATAATGTCATTTAATTTAATTTTTTATAATATAATCAGATTTTAAATAGTTGAGTTTGGGTTTGCTAAACAGGTTTGGGTCAAATTTGGGTTTGGGTTCAAGTAGTAAAAATTTAAATGGTAAATGATTTGATACGGTAAGGTAATCAATGAGTTTGATATGAATAATACCCACACAAAGGCACCTCTAGGCATTTGAGCAAAGTTGGCTTAGCTAGGTCACCATCCCTAACATATGGGCAATTAACAACGTTTTTATGAAGGAAGTTCTATTACCATCTCTATCAAAATGGGATTAACTTGGTTCTCTTTACTTTTTTCTATCAAAATGGGATTAACTTGGTTCTCTTTACTCTGAGAAAAAAGTAGAGAGAACCAAGTTACTCCCACACCGTCCTTCTATATAAAGTTTCACTTATAACCTCTATTTTAAAAAAAACATATCACTTATGCCCCTGGACTCTAACATTGTTAATAAATGGTTAATATTGATGGCATGGTTAAAATTGGAACATGCTTTTAACTTGATGATATGAAATTTTTGGGCATGTCATCGAAGAAAAATACATTTTATCACTATTTTCCTAACGTATTAATGTATTGATTAAATAAAATATATGAGCTCCCACATTATCCATGAGTGGTTAAATATATTAATGATGTGGCTAAAGTTGGGCTACATTTAAACTTGGTAATGTGGTAAATTCAGAAACGTCATCAATGAAAGTATATTTTAACCCCATTTTTTTAAAATGAAAATCACTTACACTCTTGATCATGTGTTTGAGTTTGTCGTGTCATTAAGTTAAAATTTGATCTAATTTTGATCTCATTATTGCTATTTAACCATTTATTAATAATACTATAGTCTACATATTTTTATTAGATTATTACATTAATATATTAGGAAAATGATATAAAATATTTTTTGGTAACATGTCCAAATTTGTCACATCTTTGAGTTAAAATTTGGTCCAATTTCCATCACTCACATTAATAATATTTAATTACTTACTAATAGTGCTAGAGTGATCTAGAGGTGCAAGTGATCTTAAATGTATCAGTGATACTTTATATCGGGGGATAATTGAATTTTACTATTAAAAAAAACTTGGCTCTATTTCTTATTGGATTTATCCTACATCAATCAATCGTAAAGGTTGTTAATGTCTTTTATATAAATTAATGAAAAAATTTTATTTCTTAAATTAACTTTTGAATAATAAAAAACTTGTGACGAGTTTCGTTATTTAAAGTCTCTTTTTTATCGGGCTTAACGGTAATTTCAAAACTTAAAGTGGGGCCCATATAACCTTCTTTCGTTTTTCTGCTCGGATGCATTCTCTTTCTTTCGTTAGTACATAAACCGAAAAGATTCCTCCACTCCCCAACTCTGCGGAGGTGGAAAGCAGGAACATGGCAACGTCAGATATTATTAATTTCGTTCACATCAAACTAGTGGTTCTCCATCTCAGAGTCCTCTCAAACTAGCAACCTCGATATGAAGAAGGTGACCACATATATTTTTGACACATAATATCAAAGCATCCTTGTTCAAGCCATCTAGTATTCCATGAGAAAATTGTTCATTTTCGTACCAAGATGGGAAATTTTGGTCCAGACAATATGAAGATGTGTAAAGCCTTCACCAAGTTGCTTGATCAACGGAATTTGAAGTTAGGTTAAGCTAGCTAATTGAGTGACGCAAAGTTGGTTGATGAGTAGACGAAATTGGAGGGACCGCTTCAACACTATCCTACCTATTGCCTACTCTCAAGAGAAGATGAAAGAACAAGACTGCATCATTCGGCAGCCTTCTTTGGCTGCCCTCCTTTCCAGATCAAGCTTGGTTGTCTTCATCTCTATCCACCGCTCAACGCGTTGTTGCCAACACGCGCATCAGCATTCATTGTAGTCCATACATTAGAGAAGCTCCAAGAAAATGGTACCAGGATATATCAATGCGTGGTATATACGGACGTTTATAAGGGTTCAAGTGGCAAAATCACACCATTGTTCTGGTCACAAATTTGTGGGTACAAATTATTAGGGACGTAAACAAGTCAAATCTATTTGTAAGTATTTTATGTTTGGCTCGATTCGGCTTGAACTCGTACTCGTTAATTTTATACTCGAAAAAATACTCGATTTAAAATAAATAGTTCATTGAATAACGAAATGAGCTTGAGCTACGAAGTATTTGACTCAAAATTTAAATTCGTTGTGTTCAAACTTGAAAAAATACTCAGCTTGTAAATTCTATTTAGGTCACATTGAACTTATTTAGTGTTGGAAATTTTTTTGATCCTATATAAGTCGAGCACGAGCCAAATACAAACATTCACTCGGCTCGAAAACATAACAAGCCAAATACGAGTCAAACCTAAATACTATGAATTTTAGACGAGCATAATTTGACACATAATACATCAAAACTCGTCAAATACTCAAACAAGCTCAAATATGCTTGCCAAAAATTACTTCTAATTCAAAAGCATCCCTCATCGGGTCGGCTCAGCTCATTTACACTGGGTTCTTCTATCAATTTACAAGGTGTAGGTGCACTGCTTAAACGCTCATTTCATATTGGAAATCACTTGTGTAATTAGTTATACAGAATTACCTTATAATGGCTATATTATTTGAGCATGTCCTTCAAATTGGGCTTGCATGTAGGTAACATATTTCATTTGCAAGTAAAAGGGTGGAATGAGAATATACTTAGAGATAAGCCAATTGAAGGGCCATTAGAGGGTTTGACAAGGATATATGTCCCATGGAATATTTGATCTTCGAATAATTATTGTCATTATTTGCTTCGTTATATGGAATCGTTTATATTCCTCCCATTGTTTGGTTCAGACAATACTTAAATTATTGGACACTCTTTTTTATAAATAAAAATGATTTGTGTGTGATAAATCATGAAACTAAATTTGTCACCGTCACCGACTAAATGATTGAAGGGGTTCAATCGATCAAACCGTTTCACGTGCCGACGCTAACCGCGTCCGCGATAGCGCGGACATGGACAAACCACTAGGGATAAGCATTGACTTTCTGCCATGTTTTTATTAAAAAACATGTGTAAAAAATACTATATATGAATTTCTTTTATATTGAAAAAAAGTCAATTTGCTGACGAAGTTTTAAATAAGATTTGCGTATAAGTATAAATTTGTCAGCTTTGGAATTGTTATGATAAATATTAAAGAATTATCTTCTTAATTAGAGTATTAAGAAATTTTTGATTTTGTTAAACATAATTTATTCTACGTGAAAAACACTAAAAAATAAATCCTAATTAGGAGAGTTTCTTATATGAACATGGTTGCAATAGAAAATATTATATGAAAATTTTTAAAAAAATTATCACATTTTTTATTACAATTATAAAAATGAAATAGTTCATAAAATAATATCCTTCATTTATAATAACTAAGTAAAATGTTGTGCCATGTGCGAATTATATTGCATGTAAATTGTAATTTCATAGATGAAATCTCGTTAAATAATGATATAAATTATAATAATTTCATATTTTAAATGTAAATTTTAATTAATTTTAAAGAATATTCTAATTAAATAAGATGATAAACTATAATAATGTGATATATTAATATAATATCTTAAATGTAAATTTTTATTAATTATATATATATATATATTCTAATTGAATCAGAAGATAAAATATAATAATTTAATTTAATATTTTTTTAATATTTTTGTTATATTTTAATTAGCCAAATCTTATACTTTTAATCATATGGAAAGATTTAGTTCCTCGTTTATTAGTAAGAGTAAATTAGATTAGTTTAATTAAAGTGTTTGAAAGAAAATAAAAAAAGGATCAAACCCTTTTTTTTATTATATAAAATTTTACAATTGTTTTGTAAAAATGTTTCTATTACTTTATATTTTATATATTTTATCAACGTCCTGTCAATTGTGTTTTTTAGTCGTTATCATTAAAATTTTATAATTTTACAATAAATTGAGCAATGCATTATGTTGGGGAAAAAATTAAGCAATGCATCTGTTTACTTCAATTATAAAAACCTTCAAACTCGGAAAACGTTGCCAATTGGCTGATCGAGCTATTATCTTGTTGCTAATCATTAAGTATGCCCATCAAAGATCTCAATTATCAAATATACTTGCAAATTTTTTAAAAAAAGCAGCCAATTCTATATTTTAGTAATTAAGATCATAGATTCTCATTGTTTGGTTAATCTCATATCAGATTCTCATTATGTTACTTAAATATACATGCGCTGCCCTTGATATTCGAATTATTAAATTTGTAATGGGTCAAAAGTATTCCAAAATTACAAGTAAAATATTTATTATAAAATATTATTTTATAAAAATAATATTTTTAAGATAAATATTTGATCTTATTTTATTCCTATAGAAGATTAGGAATGTAGTTGTACTTTTACACTAGACACTAACCTAATCAGCATAAATAAAGTAAACACTGCTCTTTCAATGGATATGGAAATCTCATAAGGAGAAGAAAGCTGAAAAAAGATTCGTTTTTCCTTTGGTAAAAGTTTTCTCAAGTTAGAACACTCTAATGACAGAGAAAACATATGTTCATGTCAGGTTTGGAGGAGATATAAGTAGTAGTAGTTTTTGAAATTGGGTTAGTGTTCAATGTAAAAATACAACTACATTCCTAATCTTTTTTAGGGAAAAAATATCTATCATTCTAAACCTCCTTCCCTTATATTTATCCTATTTATATTGTAAGTTGTGAGAGAGAAAAAATGTGAAAACATTTTCTTTTTCTCGTAAAGTATTATTTTACCTATAAAATTTTTTTATTCTTAAATTAAATTTTAGATTAAGAAAAACCCATAAAACTTATTTCAAATCTCTTTTACGGGCCCGTAGAACCCAACATTCCTATTCTTAAAACAGTAACATTTGGTGACAAAAATGGGCATTTTTATTCACTGCTGAGTGACCATTTTTTGGGCCGCTTCTCTGTGTTTTTTGCTTTGGTAAAAGGTTTTTGAGGAAAAAAGAGAGACAAGAGGCACATAATTTAGTGGCAACAAATTGGGGAGAGTACTGTACATGCGGCTTATAATTTTATGATGAGACGGACAAATTAGGAACAAGATTGATGCTGCGAATAAATCAACGCATTATTCGTGGATCATGTTCCTGACATCCATCAGACACCCACAACTGAACAACCTCAAAATATTCCTGCATTGTTCCGTTTGCCTTGTGTCCAATTCCACAATCTTGAGCTTCTTCCCTGTATTAATTATCTGGTAAAACTGCAAAAACAAAGGCAATTGCTTGCACTGGCATGTATCTACAAAAGGCTTAGCAAATCAAGATATATCTAAATAAAACGTTCAAGAGCATTTGTAACAGAGTTTGAGCTTTTTAAGGAAGAAAAATGTGCTGTTGATTAGGAAGGCAAAGAGTAGAAGCAAGAGAAGCAAGAGCCGAGAAATAGGAAGTGCCAACTTGCCGACGTCTCACGCCTGCCAGCCATGATCAATCTAAATACGCTACTAATTCGCCGTCCTAAGTATGCAACATGTGTTGCGTAATGGAGCGAGTGCATCTAAGCTGGGCCAGTTCAAACCTGACTCACCTCGCGACAGAGATAACCACCAAATGCAGGCTCCAGCTTGATAAATTTTAATTAAATATACATGCGCTGCGCTCGATATTTGGAGTATTAAATTTGTAATCGGTCAAAAGTCTTCCAAAATTACAAGTAAAATATTTACTGTAAAATATTATTTTATAAAAATAATATTTGTAAGACAGATGTTTGATATTATTTTTTTACAATCTAAACAAACTAAAAAGCTCGCCTCTCGGTTCGGACTCACAACTCGATTACCTGTTACCCAAAATCATCACAACCAATATTATTATTTAATGATAAATATTAGTTGTGTATGTCCAATTATTAAATTTGGCATAACCTGATGATTTAGTTAAGAGTGGATAGAATAGCTAAAAGCTTGGCTTTCATGTCAGGCTCGACTTGGCTCGGGTTTAAATGCACGCCCTCACCGTTAAATCCGACACAACCAACACACAATTTTATTAGTAGGGCATTTAGTTGCATTGTTTTGATCTTATTTATTGTCAAAAAAATGTTTGGCAAAATACTGACAAATATAAAGTGTTAGATGCTATTTCTATAAAGTTTCACATAACATTATGAAAAAAAACTGAGCCCTATTTATTTTTTTCTAACCATGTCTCTCTCGTTATCCCTTGTCAAATATATTTTTATCTCATTTATCATTTATTATTATTATAACAAATCAAAAAGCATAACAAAATTATCTAGAGATTTCATATAAAATTTTTTATTGCAATTAAATACCCTATAAAATACATATATGCACCTCCATTATCATCCTCTAGGCGAAATTTATATAACAAGTGATATAACCAACTCACTGTAACACTTACATCATGATTAATTTAAATATTTTTAATTAAAAGAAATTAATTTAATTATTATAATTAAAATATTAAACACTTAATTAAAAAGATTTAAACTAATCAAATATATATTATAACGAATTTACTATAACAGCGGGCGATAGCCGGGGTGGTGGTGGCAGGGGAGGTTGGGGGGGCGCAATGGCTTGGGGCAGGTAGGTGGGGTGGCGGGCAGGGGGCGGGTAGGGGGCTAGGGCAGGAGGGTGGTGGTGGCCGGGCGGCAATAGGGGGGTAGCGGGGATGGGGGCCGACCAGTGGGGTCGCAAGCAGGACGGACGAGGTATGTGTGTTGGATCAAAATTTAATAGCATGTATTGCCAAAATGAAGCGGGCGTATGATAGCATCGCGTATGATAGTACTCTAATATTTATATATATATATATATATACTCTTATAAAATAATTTCACTGGCAAGATAATATAAATTTTAACAGTCTCCTCTAACTTTTACCCTGACTTTATTCGCACGATTCGCGGATTCCGCGGCCACGACTCCACGATCTGTCGCCATTCTCACCCTCCCCTACAACCTTGGGCCACCCCCAACCCCCTATATAATCTCCCCACCTCCACCTCCCCTTCTCTCCTCCTCCATGCCCAGCAGCACCTGATCGTATTACTTCCTCTTTCATTATTTATCTTATAATATGGCCTTTAGAAGATCGCTACCGCGCTGGTTCCTCGGCCTCAGCCAGGCCTCGCCGGCGCCGGCGGCTCGGAGGACCGCCTGCAAGCTCGCGGCGCCCTCCGGGGCCGGCGGGATCCTCCGCCGGCCGTTTCCGGCGCCGTCGGGGGAGGAGGTCCGGGAGCGGCTCCGGGAGATCAATGGGGAGAGGTGGAGGTTCGACGGCCTTGTCCGGCCGGACGCTGGCGCGAGGGTTTCGGAGGAGGATTGCGAGCGGGTGGTCGCGGCGGCGCGGGCGGCGGCGGCGCGCCGGCGCCTGCAGGCCGTGTCGAGGGGCTGCGTTGCGTACGGGGAGTTTGTGGACATTGTCGGGGGCTCGTCGGAGGTGGCGGAAATGCTGGAGAGCTCCGGCGACGTCCTCGCCGTCGGCGATCTCGTCTTCCTCCATCCCGATCAGGTAATTTGGGTATTTCGGTTAATCAGACCATTAAATCGTTTTCATGTTTGCAGCTTTTTCTTTTCTTTTTTGATGCCTGATCTTGATCATATGACGTTGGTTAAGTCCCTCTTAAAAACGCTAATGAATCTGCAAACCACATACACAAGTACAAACCAAGCCAGAATTGGATAAAACAAATGGTTTGTTTCTTTTTGATTGCATTGTTTTATTGTTTCCTGCTATCATTTTTTTTCCTCCCATCTGATTGGAATTTCGTTGTGTTTTTCTTCTTCTCTCTGACAGGCGAAAGCTTTGTGTCGTAAATGAGACAAAGTCAAATAGCAGACCGGACTCGGCCTCGCTTTTAATGACCACAACCGCCCCAAAACTGACCTCCTTTTTTGTTTTACACTAATTTCATCTTCTCTCTAATCGAAAATTTCTAACAAGCAACAAATTAAGAATGACGATTAACGACTTGAAACAAGGATTGTAACAAGTTTTGGACATAATCAAGAGAGCAGGAGTAGAAGGCTGGTGTTCAAAGAGGGAAATTATTGGATCTGGTAGCCGTGGACGAGTTGTTATCATCCTATAACGCATGTTTTCTGCTCGCTTAATTGGACTTGAACAGAAGCTATGACAGATGACCTGCACACAAATTTTAATTACAAAACAGGTCAACAATTTGAACCGAAAATTTTTTATTTTGACAGTCCCAGCCTTTCAATCAGGTTTGATGATTTCACCACAATATTTGGGGTTTTAATTTAATGAAATTAAAGGTGGTTGAATATCAAAAGCAACGAAAATTTTAAAAAAAGGTTTTTTTTGTTTGAATAACAGTGATGAGCTTTCATTTTTTTCATGCGGGACACCAGGTAGGTGTAAATGTATGATCAAATCCAGGACAACTGTGTGTCATGTGTAATGTTTTATGGAGTGTTATAGCTTCTGACGCCGGAAATGCAGGTGATCAAAGCAATGGAGAAGGTTATTCCGGCGGCCCTCCGACCGGCCGACGACCCGAGGTGGGCCGAGCTGGCGGAGTTGGAGAAGGAGAAGGCCCAAATCGAGGAAAAAGCAGAGGCTCAGGTCAGGAGGGAGTTATGGGCGGGACTGGGCTTTCTCGTGGCCCAAACGGCTGGTTTTATGAGGCTCACGTTCTGGGAGCTCTCTTGGGATGTCATGGAGCCTATTTGCTTCTATGTCACCTCCCTCTACTTCATGGCTGGTTATGCCTTCTTCCTTCGGACAGCCCGGGAGCCCTCCTTCGAGGGCTTCTTCGAGGCCCGACTCGATGCCCGGCGCCGCCGCCTCATGAGCCGGCATAATTTTGATGGCAGGAGATTCGAGGAGCTCCGACGAGGGCTCGACGTAATGACTAGGAACCACTAAAAAACGATTGATTAGAAAAAAAGGGTGTTAAATATAAATGTAAGGCAAACACTTGCAAATTTGAAGTGTAGCAAACGTTAGTATGATGGAATGCTGATTTAGGGTTTCGATTCGATCGGACAATTTTGATTCTTCCTCCGGCGATAATATATTACGGTCAAATTGTAATTCATGTGTGATATATGTTCTCACATTTGTTCGAGTTGCGCCTCGTTTGAATGGAGGTGACATTTTTTTCATAGCAAGGCTTACTCACCAGGTAAGTCAGAAGCACGGACCATTCAAAAGTTTGGACTTAGGGAATCGTTAGCATTGTCTACAGGAGCCAAGAACCACCTCATATAGGTATATTTAACCTAAGCAATCAACTCGGGGACAGAGCCAAAGAAAAATCTTTTGATAGATTGGAATACAATGAAGTTTTATGGTCAAATTATCCAGGCATCTTACTGTACATTGAAAAAATATTGATTGTAGGAAGATTTGTGACTAAATAACAGGCATTGTGTGGCGTGTATTTGATCGGGCGAATGGTGGTGTTGAAAAATATGACACAGAAGTCTGTTCGCTATTTGATGGCTGTGAGACAATAGAATATGTTCCCCACGTCGATCTGCTTAAAAACTTTGTTATAAAATAATAGCTAGCACATCACCATTCACCACCATTAATGGTCTTCCATATTTCTTGCTGGCTGCCCTCCATTCAACGATTTTTGCAGAAATCAACAGCATTAAAACAAATCTCGTCTACATTAATCAAAAGCTTAGGTCAAGTTCATACCTCCAACGTTTTTATTTAGACGTGTAGTAAAAAGAGGCTGCCAAACAGAACGTTTACCACACTAATTATCTCTAAAATATCTTTGAGGGACAATCAACAACCAATGTGAAAGAACTGTGACTTTTATGTCTGCATTTGAAGAACTAAAAAGTGAAGACCATTTCATGGGCTTGGACGCAGGCCCTTCTCTGTCAATAGAGCATGTGGGTCTGTCTGACTCTGGATAACCTTTTCTTCCATCTCGATCTAACCCCACTTGCAGCCGACTTCGTTCCCAATCTTAGCTAAGGTTCTTCATGTCGTCTTCTGATGTTAATACATGTGAACATATGTCATAGCTTACTATATTCAAATGTGCATGATCTGTATCCCAAATCCAGTTGAGTGGCGTAGGAGAAGTTGCTAAACCTATCCAATTAGAGGAAAGGCTGATCCACCCTGGGTTTTCTTCAACCTTTTGCTTCTTCCCTTCAATTTGGAAATTGGAATTGTATACCAACTCCAATGACCGTTCCCTTCCATTGGCTTACCCACTTTTGTCTCTTTGAAATCAAAACTTGCCCGACTCAGATTAAATATACAAGAATCATACTTTTCATTTAACGAGTTCATGATGGAAGGCGCCAAGCGAAAGATTATGATATTGTTCTTTCCGAATTGATGCTCAACTCGTTAGCTTGGAGGTTCCTATAATCTATCCCTTTCCATGACATTGAAATAAAAGACAGCAAGAATCTAATGTCAGATTGTTGTTTAGAATAATTGGGCAATGTACTTAACAGACATGAATAATTTCAGCCTATATATATATATATAAATATATAAACTCATTTCATCTCTCTACATTTTATCCAAAATAGCAACAACATTGCCTTAGCTTGGAGAGTAAAAAAGTTGATGCAGTGGTGAAGTAATAAAAATTATTTACGCCTTATCGAGTTAGAGATAATATGCAATTTGACATTTAAATCGATGCAGGGACACCAAAAAAAATCAAAGAAAGAAAAGGGTTATATAATGATATGAAGAAGCTGGAGTACAGCAGGAGCTGGTCCATAGTTGGTGACTCCAATAAGAGTAACCCAGGCCCACCTTGCATCATTTTGGCCCTGTCGGTGATAATCCAACCCCATTGGTTGGTATTGGCAGTTGGCACCAACATTTTTAAAAAATTAGAAATAGACATTTTTGAGTTTAAAAACCAGGACAAATTTAAGCTTCATCAGCTGGTTATAATAATATTGTGATTTGCAAAAGAAACTCCTTTTTTTGTTAATGTTTAACTCTCTTGAAATCTTGATCGGGTGAGCACGAGTTAATCACTTATTCATTAGTTTGCATAAATATAACTGTTTAGACATAAAATAGAGTAAAATTACATAAATCTATACCATTTTAAATTATGACATAATCGTTTACAAACATCAATATATTCGTAAAAAATGAGATTTGATGGCATCATTATTCAATGTGGTGAGTGCATCAATCATTTCACACCATTATTGCTAAGTTAATAAAGATTACAAACGCTCAAGAGTTATAAAATGATGTATTTAAACGTCACCTTTAAATCATGTTTTAAACAGCTTACAACTTATCTAAGAAAACACTCACTTATTAAATTTTAAACCGGAAGGAAGATTAAGACCGAAAACACTATAAATTATGACTACCGTATCATAGGATTATAATATTATAATAATTTAACTATATATTTTTGACATATTTTATTTTTTTTATAATTTTTCATAACATAGAATAGTGGTAAGTTCTAAAATATTTTACAAAAAATAATTATTTATTATAGAAAACAAATTAGTTGAATTTTAACGGACTTGATTCACCTGTACTTCTAAAAAATTAGCTACTTTATTATTTTGAATTTTGACCTGCTTTTTCTTCTTTCACAAATTTTTTAATTTTATTCAAATAAAAAAATAAAAACTATAGTTATGAAAAAAATTAAATAAAAAATAAAAAAGTTTTTTTAAAATTTTTTTCAAATAAAAAATAAAAATTATATTTATAAAATAATAATAATAATAATAAATAAAAAAGCAGGTGACCACCCACATTTTCTCCAAATCAAAAGCAACCAACTTCCTCCTTCCCCTCACACCTTCACTCCAACCCCCAAGCTAAGCGGCGCCGCGCCCTTCTCCACCCTCGCCGCCGACGGCCTCTTCTTCCCTACTCGCTCCGGCGGCCGCCGCCGGAGAACCGTAGATCGGCGCGCTGCGGAATCGGGCCACCCTGGAGTGGCGCCGAGGAGGATGGGCGCGGGGCGGATCCGGGACCGGCAGGCGGTGTGATGGGAGCGGCTGTACTGGGCGGCCGCCCCGTTTGTAGATCGGAGGATGGAGGGGAAGGCCTGTGGCTGGAGATGGTGCGAGGACGGACTCTGGGCTCGCCGGCGGCTGCTGGCGGTCTTTTTTGAGGTGTTTATTCTATGATCTCTGTGGTTTTTCGCTTTTCTTGTGTCTCTGGTTGCTCATTTTGGGCTGGGGGTGGTGAAAGGTGGGAGCTTGCTGCGTATTCTGGGGATTTCTGAGGCGCATTCATGGATTTTGGGGTGTTTATTGTCTTTTTGCTGGTGTTGTTGGTGGAGATTGTGGTGGCTTTGCCTTTGCATTTGTGTTCTGATCTTGCTGTTATGTTTTTTAGGGTGGTGGAGACGTGGAGTGTAGCTTCCTTGTTTTGTAGTGAGTGTCTGTGACTCGACGTTTGTTTGCTACTTTGTCACTCTTTATAGTTGGGATCTACAAAAAGTGAAGTTTGTGAGGGCTTTGATACTTGAATTTAGTAGAATGGAACTCGGTTTTAGCTTTGCATTTTGTTGGTCACAATGTCTTCTCACCATGTTGGAGATGTAGATAGAATCTTTCCAATGTGTATTTTTGAGGTTGATTCTAGGTACAAATGTTAAGCTACTTCTGCATCTAGTTGATAGTTTAACTAGAAGATGCCAAAACATAGCATTTTTTTTATAATTTCACTGGTACAAATTAAGGTTATTGGATTTGTATTTGTCCATAAGAATGTTCTAATCTTTGGAGTAATGATGTTTTTCTGCTATTACAGATCTTGTTATTCATCTCATCTGAAGGTGGTAGTTCAATATCATCTGAAATTGAGCCTCGTTCTCACACTTCAAAACAAGGAGATAAGGATGTTCTTTCTCATTCCTGTATTCATGACGAGATACTTGATCAAAGAAGTCGCCCTGGTCGCCAGGTCTACTCTGTGACACCGCAGCTTTATAAGGAGCATGATGCTTCTGGGGGTTTTCATAGAAGGGGAAGATCACTACTCGGAATTTCCCAACAGTTGGAGCCTCAAAGGCAGACAAAACAGCCGATTAGGATATATTTAAATTATGATGCGGTTGGGCATTCACCTGATAGAGATTGTAGAAATGTCGGAGACATTGTAAAGGTAGATGAGTTTTTACAATTATGAGATGAGTATTCTCAATACTGCTATAAATAATTATAAAAACTAAGCATTCTCAAACTACTATGTCTACCTTGTGTTTTAAAAGATTTATTTTATCATCTTTCTTTTTCCTTTCAGCTTGGAGAACCTCCTGTGAGTTCAGTCCCTGGATCACCTGCCTGTGGCCCTCACGGGGATCCTCTTTTGTTTGGAGATTGCTGGTACAACTGCAGTTTTGAAGATATCTCTGGCGAGGACAAGAAACAAAGACTTCGGAAGGTTTTACTTTCACTAACTTGCCTCATTTAGAAAAATTTTCTTTTGAAGATGTGCTTGCAACAGGGTACGGCTTAAAAACAAGTGGCATGTACTATTTAAAAGGTCTTTAAGTTAAATATGGTAGTGAATATAATTCTTATTGTCTGTATATGAATCATGAGGTTCCACCATTTTGCAGGCTCTTGGCAGGACAGCAGATTGGTTCAAAAGGGCTTTATCTGTGGAACCTGTAAAAGGGAACTTGCGGTTGAGTGGATATTCTGCTTGTGGCCAGGATGGGGGAGTGCAACTTCCGCATGAATATATTGAACGTTAGTTTTTAGTCATAGTTTTTAATAAATGGTGATGTTTCATTTCTCATTGTTGTATATAAGCTTTGCTTGTCTGCTACTTAAGCAAAAACAATTTCTAATGAATATGAATTATTTTTGGTAATGACATTGTTTAGATGGAGTTTTTGATGCGGATCTAGTTCTTTTGGTAACTACAAGACCTACCACTGGCAATACTCTTGCATGGGCTGTAGCTTGTGAGCGGGACCAATGGGGTCGTGCCATTGCTGGTATCTTTCTGGCTTATGTCTGTCTTCTGTTTGGTTTTTTTTTCTAATTTATTTGAATACTAACTGATGGGTTCCCTTATTCCTGTTGTAGGGCATGTGAATGTTGCTCCTCGTCACTTAACGGCAGAAGCTGAAACTTTACTTTCAGCCACTTTGATCCATGAGGTTGCATGGTTCTCTTTTTCTTGGAATAATCAGGTAGGCCTTTGTCATTCATATTTATTGTTTAGAAGTTCTTTGTTGCAGGTTATGCATGTTTTGGGTTTTGATCCTCACGCCTTTGCGCATTTTCGAGATGAGAGGAAGCGAAGACGAAATCAGGTAATTGGTGTTGATCTGATCTTTAGCCCAAAAAGGGTGGGTGTTGGCAACTTCATTAAATATTAATGCTTTTATCCATTATAGGAGGTTGCTTGACTCTGCCTTATCTTGTTTTCTTTCTTTCTTCTTGTTATAGATAACAGCACAAAGCATGGATGAAAAGCTTGGACGGATGGTGACTCGTGTGGTCCTACCACGTGTCATCATGCAATCACGATACCACTATGGGGTGGGTTCCAAGTACCGGACTTGCTTTGAGATTTCTATTTAGCTTCTTAAACTTAGGTGTCTTGGTTTTATGGATATTTGATCATTAGTCTGTACCTTATAGACCTTCTCAGAGACCTTTACTGGGTTGGAGCTGGAAGATGGAGGTGGTCGGGGCACATCAGGTATGTCTCATTGCGTGTTATTAATCTTACTGACTAATCTACATAGTTAATCTTTTTCCTCACTCATTGCTGCTAATCATACAGGGTCTCACTGGGAGAAAAGGCTTCTAATGAATGAGATTATGACAGGATCAGTTGATACGAGATCAGTAGTATCAAAAATGACCCTGGCTTTATTAGAAGATAGTGGCTGGTATCATGCTAATTACAGTATGGCTGACCATCTTGATTGGGGCCGCAACCAAGGAACAGATTTTGTTACCTCTCCTTGCAACCAATGGAAAGGGGCTTACCGTTGCAATACTAGCCAGTTGTCTGGTTGTACATATAATAGAGAAGCAGAAGGGTACTGCCCTATTGTAAGTTATAGTGCAGACCTGCCACAGTGGGCTCGATATTTTCCACAGGCTAACAAAGGTATTTTAATTTTATGAACTATATTATAGTCAAAGCAAAAGTGGCGTCATTGGGTTACATATTTACTCCTGTTATGTTTGATGTAGGTGGGCAATCCTCATTAGCGGATTACTGTACCTATTTTGTGGCATACTCAGATGGGTCATGCACAGATATGAATAGTGCAAGACCTCCTGACCGAATGTTGGGTGAAGTGCGAGGAACTAGCTCTAGGTGTGCATAGGGCCTTCTTGTTAATGAAATCTTATTTGTGACATTAATCCATTATGGTGGCTCATATTTTTGTGATCCATGATATTGCAGGTGTATGTCTTCATCTTTAGTTCGTACAGGATTTGTCCGGGGATCCACAACTCAAGGAAATGGCTGCTACCAGCATAGATGTGTAAACAACACGTTGGAGGTATAGCTTTAACATATTGTTCTCCTCCGCTAGAATTAGGTCAATGGGGTTTGACACGAACTCTTTGTATCCAATTGGTTCGGGCCTGCATTATATCCTGTTCAAGTCATATAATTTCATATTTCTAACAATTTGTCTAAGCGATGTTTTCTAACTTATCTATGTAAAAGAGAGTTTCTAAGGTATGAGTCTACTGCTGTTTAGGTGGCAGTTGATGGGATGTGGAAAGCTTGCCCTGAAGTTGGTGGTCCTGTGCAGTTCCCTGGCTTCAATGGTACTGATCTAGGTTTAGTAATGTTTATGCTTACACTTCAAAACAATTCCCTCTTTTTCTGGATTAACTAGCTCATCCTTTTTTTTATAGGTGAGTTGATCTGCCCTGCTTATCATGAGTTATGTGGCCCTATCCCTGTTGCACTGTCTGGGCTTTGCCCCAATTCTTGCAACTTCAATGGGGATTGTATTGAAGGAAGATGTCATTGTTTCCTTGGTTTTGATGGCCATGATTGCAATCACCGTAAGTCAGCAACTGATGTACTTATCAAATGTTCAAATCTTCCTTGCTGCGTGTTTGTTGCATTTGATGTCTATAACTGGGACTGTGATCGTTCTTTTTGGTTACTGTCACCAGGCTTATGTCCAAATGACTGCAGCGGGCATGGAAGGTGTAATTCAAATGGGATCTGCGAGTGCACAAATGGCCGTGCAGGTGTTGACTGCTCAACAGGTGTGGGCTTATGTACATCGGTTGTATTACTGTGAATATACTTACGGTTTTATCTTGCAAATCTGAATCCAGTGAGAATTCTACTTGTGGCAGCTGTTTGTGACGAGCAGTGTAGTTTGCATGGTGGAGTTTGTGATAATGGTGTATGTGAATTCCGTTGTTCGGACTATGCTGGCTACACTTGTCAAAACAGTTCCGGCCTGCTTCCAAGCCTTTCCGTTTGTGGGGATGTTCTGGTTAGAGATGCAGATGGACAACATTGTGCTCCGAGTGAGCCTAGCATACTCCAGCAACTGGAAGCAGCTGTTGTTATGCCAAACTACAACAGGTTGATACCAGGGGGCAGGAGCTTGTTTAGCATCATTGATCATAAATACTGTGCTGCAGCAGCGAAGCGGCTTGCCTGTTGGGTAATCTACTCTGTTCCATTTGATTTATGCTGTAATTTCGTTCATGTGAATTCTCCTTTGAAGTCTTACTAACTCTGGAAAACTTATGATGAGCTGCTAACATGAACATGTATGCATGTTTCTGCATTATATTTCCCAGATATCCATACAGAGGTGCGACTGCGATGGGGATAACAGGCTCCGCGTGTGCCATTCTGCTTGTCGATCTTACAATGCTGCTTGTGGAGCTGGCCTTGATTGTTCTGACCAGACTCTCTTCAGTAGCGAGGAAGAAGGTGAAGGACAATGTACAGGCTTTGGGGAGACCCGACCATGGTGGCTGCGGGGAATCAGGCGCCTCTACTGGTCGTAGTTTAGTGTAGTGTAAACCCCATGTAAATTAGTGTTTTGCTTTTTTTTCTCTCTTATTAGTTTTTCTAGATTGTTGTCAAAAGTGCCACGTATTGTATTTGTGGCCCTCACCCATTATCCTCTAAGAAGCAAGGATGGTGGTTGTTGTTGTTAGCCGCTTTGGACTTTGCAAGAATTTGAAGTCCAAACAAGGAAGAAAAAAGAGAACAATGTGTAAACAATGCTGTGCCAAATGTTTAGATCAGAAAGGAAATGAAAATGAGAGGCAAAAGCCTTTTTTCAAGGCCTCCTTTTTATCTGATTTTTACCTTTTCTAAGTTGTGGTTGAATTCAATGACACGAGTTGCCTTCGGAAGAAGAGATGGACGGAGTCATGGAGGTAAAGGTCTGGTGCGTTGGGGGTCAATTTTAGTTCGTTTGGTTGAACTTCTAAAAGCATTCATTCGACGCCCAGCCGCCGTTCTACATCAAAACTATCGAAATGGGGTTATCAGGAATGGTTTCGAGTGTTTGTTAGATATTGTAACATGCAACTCGCGAGTCTATTCTTCGTGTCAAGACACCAAGAAGGAAACAGTTGTTAGACACACGGTCCCTAGCTAGTGCATCATGATACCTTTGCCATTTAGAATTCTCGGCTATCACAGGGAATTCGTGAATGCTTTCGATATAAACTACAAAAAAAACATGGTGTGGGAGGCAGGCTTAATCATCTATTTAATCAAACTATTTAGAATTCTCGGCTAAGTAATGCCATTTAGAATTCTCGGCTAAGAAATGCCGTACTGTACTACTTAATCAAACTATCGTCAATCAACAAAACCAAAATCTAAAATCAGCCAAACTAGAAGTTCTACTTAATCCACCCAAAGAAAAACCGGAAAAAAATAAAACCACTAAGTTAATCAAACTCATTAACTAACAGTAAATGCATCTCTAATCAATCAACCTAAAAGCTTGGACAAAAGCTGATAACATAATCTGCGCCGGCACAAGTGCAAGTGCTACTGGCGTCGTCGTAGGCGTAGCTATAGGCCGTCGGACACGCCGTCTTGAACAGCTCCGAGTAGCTCGAAGGCGAGCATGTCTCCGGCGTCGAGTGCTCGCCGGTGCAACAATACTCCTGCGTGTTAAATGCTGCGCATGCGCTCTTGCACGCTACCACCTCCCCGGCCGGCCCCACCACCCGCAGCTCCGGCGGGCATATGTTGTTCAAATCTTCGTAGCAGCCGGCGAACTGGCAGGCCCCGATTCCGGCGGCTTCCGGCCTTACACCGATGCCGATGTTGTAGCCATCTACCAGGCTGACGTCATAGAAGTCCTTCCCGCCTGCATCGTCGAGGGTGAATTCGGCGAGGCTGACCGGTGGGCTGCCTCCGGCGACGCATTGGAGAGCGCCGCCACAGTCGCCGGTGGTGCAATGGCCGGCGCCGGAGGGGTCAAAGGTGCAATTGGTACGGGCCCAGAAGCGGCCGGACCAGCCAGACGGGGCGGGGAGGGTGGCCGAGGCGCCGGGTTCGAGGAGGAAGCCTCCTTGGCCAAGGGGATGCCGCCGGCGCCAGTGATGGTCCCCGGCCAGACGGCGTAGTTGCACTGGTTGATGAGGGTGAAGGATCTACCCTTAACGACGTCTGCATATCCTGCATGCATGCATGATAAATGATTAATTTGTAATTAGTAAGTAATGAAGGCATTGATCTCAAACAATTCATCTGTACAGTATATATTTAGACAGTCGAATGCGTCTCTTGACAGAAAGAGTCTAAGAAAAATTGTTCTAACAGTTGGAACAGGAGACAATACTACTGCTGATTTGATCATGGTGAAGAAAAGAAAAATATTTCAAATGCAACTAATAATTTTTTATGAAATTTGATTAGTTTGTTGATAAGTAATGAAGGGTCACTAATCTCAAACAATTAGGGCGAAGACATGCGTTGTCTAAGATTTATTTATGGAGGTATTAACAAATATTTTGACAGTCGACAACCTAATTTCTTGATACAAACCATTGAAAATTGAAAAAAGTTTACTCTATCAGTTTCGAACAAGAATATATAATAATGCCATTGCTCAAGCTGAAGAACAGAAAGCATGCATCAGATTTACAAAACTATCTCGCACCAAATGCTGGTAAATGCGAGGAAGAGAGTAAGAAAACGCGAACTAAATATGCAACACATCATATCATTAAGTGCTTGCTTAGTTGCTTACCCAGGAGAAGGGAGAACAAGAATGTGGAGAAGAGAATGAGAGGGCAGGACTCCATGAATGTACGTAGATAGCTTCGGCCTTTGGATGCAAGTTCTTGGATGGTTGAGGTGAAAGGGAGGGAGGGAGAATATGGTAGACGGTTGTTTGCTTATATATAAAAGGAGATCAAAAGGTTGCAAGCCATGTTTTAATTTTGTCTAAACGAGATTAGTTTTCAATAATGTTGATTAAATTCAACGCACAGAAGCAGACAATTTATGGGAGCCAAAAACATGTATAACAAGGAAACCGAATCTGGGGGAGAGTGGGCTTGGTTGAGGGGTGAAGTGGAAAGCCCACGTAGTAAGATAGTTGGGCTTCGTGTTAAGTTATGGGCCCTGGTTTCTTGGGACATGGAGCATGCGTTGACTTCTAAATTCTCCACGTTTGTCTAAACTCTAACTTCGATCAAAATATTTTTTTTAAAAAAAGGAGTGTTTCTTGTATATATTCATATTATGTGATTCCTTTAACTCACGAAAAAATTATCTTTTAATTCATACTCATTCCTACATTTAAAAAAAAATTAAAAGGGGGACGAATTAAATCAATCTATTTTCTTGTACATTATTGGGAATTTTAAAGGGAAGATTTGGTTGACGTTCTTCATTTGAAAACGGTTAATTTTTAGGCATTACCCATTAAAAAAACTGTACACATACACGGTCCAATGTGTGGCTAAGCTAATGTCTCCACCTCAGAATTTGGTGAAAAACCTGTTCTACTGATTCGGTTAACTATTCCCACCTGATTGATTAATCGACCATAAGGTGTAGCGTTCTTTACGTAAGGTTGCAACTATTTGTGTTCGAAGAATAATTTACAAAAAAGATTTATCTGAGGTTATGCGAACGTTCAGATCCCTTCGAGCATTGGTTTTCAACACCTCACACACTTCAAACTTATGCTGATAAGTTTTGGGTTACAACATCCAGTATCAAGGTATTCTAATAACTTCAAAAATCAATAGCTTATACATTGTAAGGTCTGGTTTCTTCTTCCTGTCAAAATCCACTAAAATTTCAAGGGTGAACTAGGTTCAAAGGCAGCGTTCACGAACTTCATATAAAGCAAAACCAGACGATGCCAACCAGATACACGTTAAAACTTATAGCTTGATTTTATATGAACCTGTATTATAGGCTGAGTTTCAATAAAGTATTAACGAAATAAAACACTCATTGAATCCTCAAGCCGATAGGTTGATAGGGAACCAGGAAATCTATACAGATATATATATATATTCCACAAGTCTCGTATGAAATGCAAACTTGAACTTCAAAACGATCGCAACCAATCCCCGGAGTGTACATTCAGTTACCGTAGAAGAAACTTACCACCATGGTTAGCGCATACAAAGAGAGATAGAGAGAGAGGTAACATCATGAGTTTGGCAATGTCACGAGTTTTGCCACTTCATGCAGAGTCATGCACAGGGGGCTTAGCAAGAAGCTTTTTGGGCAGCTTGTCCAAAGGAGTAGCCTTCAAGAGGAAAAGGCTTGCAGCTCGCTCCTGCAGCGTGCCCCCACACTTCAAGCCTCGAGCCTGCAGCTCCACCTTTAACCTTTCCGCACCAAGAATCTGCAAATTGCCAAATTATCCACATGGGCGCCTCACCCTATCTTCATGAGGCGCTTTGGGCTGGTTTAGCTGCCTGCGCGAAGCGATAGCCTCTTGCTGGGCTCCGCGAGGTATGCCATTTCGTATCTAAGTGACGGATTCGAATCAAATAATTAGTGGATGAGAGAATTGATTGAATAAAGCAGGACGAGAATGAGGAAGAGGATGACGAGGAGAGGATTAGAGGAAGAAGAATGGAGAAAATAACCGAAGTAACGAACTCCCAATTGTCTTTGCTATCATCCTTCTCTATCTCAATTTTCCGCGTCCTCAAAGAAACGGGTAGCACTGCCTAATATGATAGGTTGATTATGTCCTACCATGTCGCCATGGACGAGGTAACCCGTCCCATTGCACCAGTGATTCCTCCCTCTATCTGGCTCGAATTTGCAAGGTTGCAAAGGCCTTGCCTATGGTCTTTTCAGCATGCATTATATTTAGGTCGCCTCCAAATACGAGCAAGCCAATGTTTGTGGCAAGTTTGAGCTGCAGGTTAATGTTAGGCAGGTCAGTGGGATGACCTCTTCAGAAGCTAATTGCGGAGCAAACTTTGTGAAGTTTAAGCAACACTCCAAATGTTCAGCTTTTAGAAGGCTCCGAGTCTCAACTTTCCAACATTGTTTAAGTAAAACTAAGTTTGGGAAAAAAATCATCAAATTGCCATGACAACATTTATTAATGCCCAATCATTTACACACCATGCCCTTATAGAAAAAAACTAAACAGATACAAAAAATAATGAACTCATTACGTCGAACATATCATGCTTAAATTGCACAAATCATAAAATAAAAACGACAGTTATTAAGAGTTTCAGAAGTTAATCTTTTTTATTAGGACAAAAAGAATCAGAATAGACTGCATAAATATCATATAGACTTCTTTCTGGAAAAGAATGCTCCCAGGGAAGTTGGAGATGGCCAAAATTTCAGCCGAGCAACAATGGAAAGATAGAAACAGCTTAAAATTACGTACATTTTGAAGAAAGGTGAGAAAAGAGTAAGGTATGTACAGAAGCCGGTTGCAGTAACAATGACGACAAAATTTAGCCGACACTTGATGGTGGAAAGCTCTCCTTCTGCTCCTTGATGAGGAAAATAACCGTACGCGGTAAAATCAGAAAGTAGCTCATCCTTGAGAAGGAAGGTCTTGATCAACCATGAGGAAGCATCTGTTTCATTTGTTGGAATTTCATCAAGCAAAATGCGTCTAATATGATTATGAACTTCAGCCAGATCAACGCCAAAAACGTTGTCCATAAATGAAAGGCATTGATGCTTGCACACAATAGTTACATCCAAAACTGCAGCACATTACAACCGAGAACAGAATGATCTTCAAGAATCAAATAATCGAATGTAACTTGCAATTTCACTAAAAAATGGAAAGTAAGGAAAAAACCTGCATCCAAGGAATTCCTAAGAGCTTCAACACAGGCACAGAAACCTTTTGTCTTCGGAATAAGCACATTATGTAAAATTGGAAGGCCATTCTCAGATGCAAACTTTTGACTCCGTAAGCATTTCTGTTCCCTAGAGAAAAGCCAGCAGCAATAGAAGAAAATCAATCAAACAGTAGCAGTTTGAGTCAAAAAGCCAATCTGAAGCAAATTAAACCATATAAACAGATGTATAATTACAATAAACCGTAAGGACACCTAAGCCATGAAGAAAAAGCTCAAGACATTCATTTTCCCTTACTAGGGATATACATAGGTCGGCCAATCCAAGCATGAAAGTCAAATATTTTCCTCCATTGTCAGTTGACGAAGGAGCATACTTGACCCAGTCATTAATTGGAAAATTGATAAAGAACGGAAACTCTATTTCAAGTAGTATTTTATTTCTGTATTTATTCTTATTTTGGTTTTGGAATCTCAATATTGGCTATGTTATTTGAGAGGTCTTCTCTCATTTTAATCACGCTAGGAAGATACGTAAGCTTTTATTGTAATTGTGAAACAGATTGTCGATAGAATGAGTTCTTTAATTTCCCCACGTTTGTTCTAATATTCCATGAGTTTCTTCCCTCTAAACCTATTCTCTCTCCCCACGTATATTCTTGTTACTTCTCAAAGTAACCTACCACCATTGGTCCACCAATAACCCATTACAGATCAACAATTATTAATCACACAAGCTATTATTACAAATCAACAATAACACATCCCAAAAAATTGGAGGGAAAAAGACACTTTATGAAACTCAACTCATCATTTGTTGTACAATATTAAGGATTTCAGTTATATCCCATAGGATAAACAGAATGGTTTAGATTGTATGTTAGTCTTTCTCCCCCTACAAAGGGAGCCAAGTTAATATTTTAAATTTCTATTGTTTTAGGGAGATGTATTAAATGATTAAGTTTACTATTTGTCATGAAATCTGAATCAACTTAAAATTTTCACTTTTTTGTTCACATTTACTACTAAGATATAAATTTTTACTTTTATTTACTTGAATTTAAAGTTCTACAAAAATTCAAAGTGAAAATTCTCCCATCCAATTTTAAAAGTAATATTAGTTGGTTGCTTTAGGATCCCCACTTACTTCAAACTGCTAAATTCAAAATAACGTCTAATCCTAGTCTGTTTCTTAGTTGATTTAATCCTGGTTAAAAGTCTTCAGTCTCATTATATATAAATAGATTGTTCATGTAATATACTTATTTTATGTCATCAAGAAGATAATAAATGACCAATTTCTTTCTTATACCATATATCTAAAAGCTAGTGAAGTATGACTACTTGTATGACTCTAAAGCAAAAACAAAACAGCCGCTCACTAGAAGGTATTGTACTCATCTCTCTAGATAATTACTCTAAGGTATCATACTCATCTCTCTATATAATTACTCCAACCACTTAAATTCAGCCATATTTTCACCGGTCAAGAAAAGAACATTTCTTCCATTTGCACACTACAATTAGCACACACACTTATAAAATCACATTAAATTTAACAGACTACTCAAGTCTACATCAAAATATGGTTCAAGCAAATTCCAACTTACGTGTGGTCAGTTCCTTCAGGAAAAACAGCAAGCCAGAGGGGAAACTCCGGATCAGAAAAGCCAGAAAGCATGCGCCGCATCTAAGGCTCATCCACTTCCCACTTCCTCTCCACCGAGATGAACTCAAGAACATGGAAAGCCCACCCAAACACCGGCAGCCTCATCAAGCTGCTCTTCAACACATACTTGATATGCCCCAGCCTCCCCTTCCTCAACGCCAGATCCCACAGGTACATCCAATCCACCTCCGTACGGTGGTTAGCAATAAGCAGCACCCTCTCCCCATCAGGAACCTTATCCCCGGCGAACACCACCCTGGTGACATTGATCTTCTCGAACAAGAACGGCCACAGCGCCAGCCACATCCTGAACATGAAAGACGTCAGCTTTCGGCTGTGGTTGACGCTCAGAGCTCTCAATAAGCCGGTCACGAGGGGCGCCCAGTAGAAGACCGTCATGAACGCCGTGGAGAGGAACACCGCCAGGCACAGCACCCTCGCCGGCGTCAGCCGCCGGTGCTTCCCGGCCGCATGCCCGCCGCCGTCCTCCGGCTTCGACCCGGTCCAACCATTCATGGCAGACAGGTACCAACGAAGCTTCGGAGAGCTAAAAAGACTCCATTTTTGGATCAAATGAGCTCAAAAGAATCACAGAAAAACGGTGCACCTTGTTGGGGAGGGGGGTGGAGATGGGGATTGAGGGGATGGGGTGAGGGTGGAGGGGAGAGCATGAACCGACGGAGATTCGGTATCGCCGTCGGAGTGCCGTCGGGGTGACGACGGCCGAGCCCGGTCGGGGTTGGGTCAATCCCAGCCGTCCAATTTGTCGGTTGTTTAAAGCAGTCTTTGAATTTAAGTAAATAAAATAAAATAAGCTAAGATGCCCCCCACGGCGAGTTATAGTGATGTTAATAAATAAATAATTTTTTTATTAAATAAACAGATAATTGGATAATAAAATAGATTTTAATAATTTATTTATTTTTATTATATTTATAATTGGTTAAATTTCTTCTTTCTAATAAAACGTGATTTTAATTAGCTTTTATTATTATTTATAAAATGCTTTTTATGGTTGATAATGTGCAATATGGTTATTGAAATAAAATTTGTCAACCTTAACATTTTTTTGCCAAAATTTGTGCAATATGGTTGATAATGTGCAATATGGTTATATGTAAATCGTATTTACAAGATTAACATATGGTGAAAAGTATTTCACAATATAATCACAGTGTAATACTATTTTATTTGTGAATGTACTTTAACTATCTAAATTGTGTGTGTGTGTTCTATTAACTTGTATGATCAAGTATTTGAAAAATATAATTCTAAAATCGGATGTACAAACTTTTGAAATGAACTATGTGATCCATGCACACAATTTTTAACATACATATATTTCTAAATTTAAATGACAACAGTATAAAATAAATATTATAATGAAGAATGAATATTTTAACGGATTTTTACGAGGTGAAGTAAATATATTGCCTGATGCAGTTACTATACATACAAGCATAACCAGAAGAAAATGATACAATTATTATTTTATAATTAGTCTTTTTTTCCCAAGGCTTTTCATTAGCCTTTTTCATTCCTAGAATAATAGTTTATTTGGGAGGTGTAAAATTGATTTTATGTATAAAATAAAATAAAAACATATAGGAAAAATATCCTAACATAACCAAATTATATATTTTAAGAATATTTTACTCACAATATTTATTTTATTAACACAAATACACTTAATCTAATTTTAAATTTTCTCAAACATATATATTTTTTTGTTTTATTTAATGAATGATATTTTATTTTTTTTAAAAAATATTCGTAATAAAAATATATTTGATAAAACAAATGTTTTAATTTTTAATAAAATGTGATAATTTTAAATTAAATTTCGAACATGCAAAAAAAAATTTTTTATTTTTGATGGCCTAAAATTTAAATTTACTTTTAATTGTCCAAAATTCAGTAAAAAATATTTTTTGCTTTGTAGTTCGTCAATAATATAGTTTTGTATTCTATTTAACATTTGTTAGTTAATTTTTTATTTATATATATGTAAAGTTAGTAAAAAATTATAAGTTTTATCTATTATATGTTTTGGTATTAGTTAAAATAAATTTATGGGTTTTTTTGTTTTTATTCAAAAATATTAGGATTTGGTCATAATTGATTGGAAAATTTTAATTAAAAAATATTTAATTTGAAATGTAATTATTTATGATATTTTCCCGTATATTATATTCCCCACCTACAATAGCCCAAACCAAAGTAAGTTGGGCTTTCGTTGGAGCCCACGAATGAAGTCAAGGCCCACAAGGCCCACCAAGTCAAGAACGTCTTCTCCAACTCAACACGCGGTTTCACCGGCAGATCTCAATCTCGCCGGCGTCGTCTTCTCCTCTCCAAGATCGGTTCGTTCCTCTCCTTCTCTCGTCCATTTCTTCGATTCAATACAATCCTTGCATTTTCGATTCATGCTTGTTTGATCCCGACATCTGTTATTAGCGCGAAAAAGTTTGGATTTTGGTGGATTGAAGGGTCGGTGGACGTTTCTGTTGAAGGTGTTGGTTTTTTGGTTTGGACGAGGGCTTTGTTTGATTTGTATAATTGTATGTACGTTGGGTCTTGTGGATTGGATTGTATGGTTTTGGTTCCGTGTTCAATTTTGCTTAGATGCTCGAGTGATTGGGGGAAATTTAGGGTTTTACTAGAAAGGGACAAGATTGTAGGATTTTTTAGTTTGATTGTTTTTGAAATCGTGGTTAATTTGAAATTGTTATGAACTTATGGCATTGCAGGAGTTTATTTTTTTAATGTTCAATTTACTTGGATGTTTATGTATTTGGGAAGTTAGATTAAATTGATTGGAATGAATTTTTATGGTTATTTTTCTCTGCTCAGTGTCACTTAGTTGTTGTATTTTTTGTGAATGTAGGTTAGTTT
Organism: Piper betle; assembly: GCA_033002965.1. Lineage (NCBI taxonomy): Eukaryota > Viridiplantae > Streptophyta > Magnoliopsida > Piperales > Piperaceae > Piper > Piper betle. The sequence continues at coordinate 14,796 of JAURVB010013387.1, read as the reverse complement.
GAAATGGAAATTACCTTGTATGGAATTTTTTCTGTTAGGTGTCTGAGTGTTTTGGGGATTATGGTTTATTTGAATTGGGAAGGGTATTGTATGGTTTGTTTTCTCGTGTTTAGTTTTATTTGTGAGTGTGAGTATTTGGAAAATTGGGGTTCAATTGAATGATGCGACCTCTGCTCAATTTTACTTAGCGGTTTGTCTCTAATATATGTTCAATTTTGTTCAGGTCTTTGAGTATTTGGGAAATTTGAGGTTAATGGCTACGGGTTTTGATGAATCGACCAGCCAGCCGCAAGGCTCGTCCTCCCTGGTAATGGCGCCAGTGATGCCGCAAGTTTTGAATGTAACATCTGTTTTGAATTGGCTCAGGATCCAATCGTGACCCTATGCGGCCATCTCTTTTGCTGGCCATGTCTTTACAAATGGCTCCATGTTCATGCCCGTGTACAGGAATGCCCCGTTTGCAAGGCTGTTGTTGAGGAAGACAAGTTGGTGCCTCTATATGGCAGGGGAAAAAATTCGTCTGATCCAAGGTCGAGGTCTGTGCCTGGGGTTCATATTCCCAACCGGCCGGCCGGACAGCGGCCTGAGACTGCCCCACATCCGGATCCAAACCAATTTCCGCAAAATGGATTTGGATTCATGGGAGGATTTGGTGGGTTTGCACCCATGACAACGTGGAGATTTGGCAATTTTATGATATCTGGAGGTCTTGGCGGTCTCTTCCCATCCTTACTCTTAAATGTTCATGGAGTTCCTGACGCATCCTATGGTGCTGCTGCTGGTTTTCCCCATGGGTACTCTAATCATTTCCATGGGGGGTATGCTCATGGTTATCCCCGTCCTGCAGCTCAAGGTCAGCAGGCCGATTCCTATCTGAAGTTTCTGCTAATCATGGTTGGACTGTTTGTGATTCTTGCTCTCGTTTGGTCATAGAAAGTCATCTGTTACATGTGGTGTTAGTTTTAGTCACGCTTGATTTGATAAGAAGCAAATATGCCAAAGTAGGAAGTACTACACATTGAACGGTTTCAGTATGGATACTGGGGCTTTGTTGTCAGAGTGTACTGTTTCATTGTGCTCCTTGTAATGATTGAATACTCCTAGCCTATGATGTTACTGGAAGGTGAAAGGATTATTCCAACATATGATATATTTTATATGTTTATTTTAAATCTTTGAAACTTCAAAGAGTGAAGCATTGGCCATTGGCTTATGAAGTGCGAACGGAATATAAAACTCTGAAAAGAAATTGCCTGCAGTGGGCTAACTCGGTGGTTAAATTGAGTCAATCCCTGGGTCTGGGTTTCATTCTCGATGCTTGATATATGCAACCATCTAGCAATGCTCATTTGCTGATAACTTTTTAAGTCTGCTGTTGCCTTGTTTAATCAATTAGCTTACTGTGCCTAGTAGAATGATGATCGAAGACTGTTGTATTTTTTTCCCCCATAATCAGACCATTTAATTTTCGCCAAAAACTCGAGTTATTTTAAAGATTGCTTTCTATAAAGAATTTTCACATTTCCTACAAAGAATTTTTACATTTTTGAACAATCTTTACTTATTCAATTGAGCTAAAAATGGATTATGACATTAAGAAATTACATGAAAAATATACCGGTGGATTAGGACCGGGTTTGATATATATATATATGATTTAGGCCATTCAACAACAAGCATGACCCAAATTTATTCTTTTCAAAAAAAAAAATTTAGATCCATCTCCCACCCGGGCCGGGGTCGGATTTGGGCAGAAAATTTTAAATTTTAGTATCAATATGAGATAATTCTGCATGGCTACAGATCGGCAGGGCTACAATTGGTGGGTGGTGGGATGTAGTGAAATGTAGTTGGGTAGAAAATTTTAAATTTTAGTGGATGATTTTTGTTAGAAAATCGGTACTTTTCTTGTATTTTATGAAATTGATCAATACTATACTACTTTTTAAGTGATGAATAGTGATTACTAATTATCATGTTCCCGGTATAAAAGTTGGTGTTTTTTTATTAGAGAAGGTTCTGTGCCTATGAATCATACTTCTGAAGTCCTATTAGAGTAGCTGTTGTCTTATGAGTGTGTTGTTTTCTATAGGTCGATGAGCTGGTCTTTATTCGGTAATTCTATTTTCTGAATATTCTATAACTGTTATATGGGATGAGACGAGTATGAATTTGTATAGAAGTTATATACTTATTAATCCTTATTCTGAAGTCATTAATGTTCTAAACTCATAATTTCTTTATGTTCTTGCAGCTTATTATTTGGTTGATTATAGATGACGCATCTTCTAATTTGAAAAAGAGTGACGGAGGGATATGGCAATTATTTGTTTAGAATGGCATGCATCACATCATCTATATGAAGATGAGTAAAGAGTATTCTGGTAGGAGTTGGGTGATGATAGGTGGACTATGTTATTATTAAACTTGTGTATTTTTCATGAACTAGTTTAAGTGCTTATTGTACAATCGATATTTGTTTGTGCATATTTGGAAAATATTGTTACGGAGATCTTTCCCATCTATGACATTGAAGATGGGCATAGAAATTCGATTAAAAGATAAAATCCCATGACTCACAAAAGAAAGGGGAAATATCATAAATAACCACATTTTAAAATTTTCTTTTAAAATAACTATATTTATAAAATTATATAAAAAATAGTCACTTTTAAATTTTTTATATCAATTACAATCAAATTCTATCATTTTTAAATAATGACAAAAATACCCATAATATTTATTTTTACTAATACCAAAATATATAATAGATAAATTTTATATTTTTTACTAATTTATATATAAAATTGAAATTTAATTGATAAATATTAAAAATACAATACAAAGCTATATTATTAATAAGATCAAAAAGCAAAAATATTTTTTAATTAAATTTGGACAATTAAAAAAATTAAATTTTAGGCCATCAAAAATAAAAAATAAAATACACTCACTCACACACACACACATATATATATATAGATGTTTGAAATTTTAATTAAAAATTGTCACATTTTTTTAAAATTAAAATATTTTTTATCTAATATATTTTTATTATGAATATTTTTTTAAAAAAATAAAATATCATTTATTATATAAACCACAAAAAATATAATTGAGAAAATTTAAAATTAAGTTAAGGGTATTTATGTCAATAAAATAAATATTATGAGTAAAATATTCATGAAATATATGAATTGGCTATATATGAAATAAAAATTTAAAATCTAAGATATACTTGATATAAATTTAAAATTTTGATCATTTGTAATAGAAAATATTGAAATTTAGTTATTTGTGATATTTTCTCAAAAACAAAACATAAAACAGAATCACGTACAATACAGACGATTACGATACATGTTTAAATGTATTGGTAATTTAATTATTACACTGTTTCGACATAACTTGAAAATTTAAACTAAAATAAATGTCATTCCACTAGAGTTACAATTATATAAAAATATTACCGAATGACACTCTCCAAAGCAAATTCCTTATGCAAATTGTCTTTATTCATCTTAAAAGGAAAATTTGCTTCCATATAATAATTAGTGAGTTGATTTGATTGGTCATCATTTCAGATACATCTTTGAGGGTCTTTTTCAAGCCACTCCTCAAACCAAATAAAAGAAATCCTATCATTTAATCAAATACAATATAAAAAGAATACACATCGAAAGGAAGCTTATATGATTATATATTTCACAAAAAAAATTTAAACAAAAAAGGAGATGAAGACGCAAGTAACTGGTAAAGATAGATGTGAACACCATGCAACTGTTCTAAGGAAATTGTGAATAGGAAGAACATAGCTGCCATAAATAATTCTCTAAAAATAAATTAGTCCTTTGTTGGCAATGCCACTAAATGTAAAATTAGTCTCCCGTTTAACTTTTAAGCATAAACCTCCACCTATAATAAACCAAAACAATGCATGGCATGCCTAAAAACACATTAAGGATGACATTGGACAAAAACATTATAGTTTTCTCCGTGGTAATTCATGCTAAACAAAAAATTAAAAAAGGAGTCCTATATGTACAAAACAACGTAACAGGAAACAATCCATTTCGTGCAATCAACCTTATTTTTCTACTTGCCAAGGAGTCCTATATGTACAAAGCAACGTAACTGGGAACAATATATTTCATGCAATCAACCTTATTTTTCTACTTGCCTCCTCAAGACTTGGCAAGCTTTGTTAATTATAACTACCCGGTTCAAAGTATAAATTAATGAAACTAAATTATTTTTTTAAAAGTACTTAATGAAGTTAAAGATCTATAGTCTATTTAAATTAAAAGATCTCATAAATTTTGTTCCTAAAATTCTTACATTTTGCCAGTTACTAGCCCCAACCCACGACTGGTAACTTACCTAACGTCCCTAGTTTAGCCCACTATTTAATACAGAATCAGGATGCTCTGATACCATTTATAACGTCCCGGCCCAAAGTGCAAATTAATGGCTTAAGTCATTTCTTCAAAAGTGGTTAACCAGATTAAAGATTTATAGTTCATTCTCACTTATAAACAGAATCTTAGCCTAATAGGTATTATAAATTGGACTAAGTTGAATAATCTTACAATGATGGTGACGGTGGCTTCTCCTTCTTCGGTTCCTGTAACATTTGAAAAAAAAATCAATACACGTACAATTGCAAACAACAAAAATAAACCCATCTTGATAAGATAAGCTCTAATCCATGCCATGCTAAAAAATTTCAAAAATAAACAAATGTATTTTTCAATCAATACAAACTAAGATTCAATCACATAAATGCAAACCAAAATAGCATTTAAGTACTTCTAAAATAACCTATGATTATTAAACTAGGATTTAGATCTAGTCCAAGCCCACAAATTTTAACATTTGCAAAAAAAAATGAACAGTACTTGGGGACTGGACGACGCCGGGGAATGGATAACACCGGATGACGCTGGCAACCCACAAGGATGGTGACGGTTTAAGGGTGGCTATGACGGAACTTGGGGCCGGGATGACGGAGGTTGGGGAGGGAGGGGTGGACTGGATGGGAGGGTGATGACAGTGATTTTGAAGTGATGGAACTTAGGGCTAGGTTGGTGAGCGGGTAAGGAAATGTCTTTGAATTAATATAAGGCTTTTTAATCGGGACAGTTTTATACAAAATTTTCCTTATATATACATATATAATAATAATAATATTTCCAACCAATCGTTATCTATTATCTTAAGTAAATAACTAGATAGAGCGATCAAGTAACATACAAAAAATAATTTTTAATTATTATTTACATCCATGTGGGACCTACACACAAATATAAATAAAAACATATTTTAGATACATTCAATACTCAAGTTCATCGGATACGTCCTTGTATGACTACTAGGGATGCTAACAAATTGATCGAATTCAAATTCACTTGATGTTCAACTCGAGTTCATTTGAAATAAATCTTGATTTGAATGAAGTGAGTACTAGAATGAGTATCATTTACATAAAATATAAAAAATAATAAATATAATCATATTTTAATTTTACATGATAATTAAATAATTTTGCTTCAGAACAAACTATTTAGCATACATAATTAAATTGAAATTAAACTATTTAAACTTTTATTATTGATTTTATTTTAAGTTATCCAGAAAAAAATATAAATAATCCTTGAGCTACCTTGTATTCGGTTCACACTCGACTTATCTCAAACCCATTTGAGCTTGACTCGAACTCACAATAAATAAGATGAGCTTGAGCATGGTTAAACTCAACTTGACTAGCTCAATTAACACTGTTAATAATTACCTAATGCATATTTGCTGAATTATAAGTGACACTTATCCTTTATATTATATTTGATAAAGTGAAAAATTGTATTTATACATGATTTATACCATAAATAATCCAAAACTCAACATTTAAGATATCTACGTATGATACCATCACGTACCGTAACCCGCAAATCACGCGCGGCACTTAGCCCATGTGAGACCACAAAACTCCTACGAATCAGCACCACTCGCATTATTATTTGCGTAACCAATACACTTACAAAATGATCAAAGCCGGCCCAAGCGGACGCTTAGAGCGAGATAACAACGTATGGCAAATGGTAATAAATAGAAAGGATGGAACAAGGAAAACAAAGTGACATGGATTTTTTAATTTAGTCTCGTATTTAATATTTAATACGATAAAATTTTATTTACAGGAAAGAATGAATTATAAATATTTAACTTAGTTAATAACTTTTAAAGAGATAGCTTAACATATTATATTATACTTTAGGCCTATTGCAAATAATATATACTCTAGACAGGCTACAAATAGTTAGAGGAATAGTTAGATGGTAGGCTAAAATAGGAATGTCGATTAGGTTGTCGGTCATGGTTAAAGAAGGTTGTAGGCTAGGGCTAACAACGAGCCAAATGTAAGAATTTTAGGGACAATTTTTTTAAAATGGTTTAGCCCATTATATTGCATTTTGGCTATTGAGATAAAAAAGATGGTAAGTTAGGGCTAACAATAGGCCAAATGTAATTATTTTAAGAACAAACCTGGTTTAGCATATTATGTTGTATTTTGGGTTAGGTCGTTACAAGTGATATCAGAACCTCTTGGTTCCCTAATGGTGGGCTAGACTAATATCTACAAGGTTAAGATCTTGTTTATAATTGAGAATGAACTAAGAATTTTAATTTGGTTAATCATTTTTGAAAAGATGACTAAGCGCATTATATTACACTTTGGGCCGGGTCATTATAAATAATATCAAAGCCTCCTGTATTAGATGGTGGTTAGACTAGAGATGTTAGCTAGGCTACCATTTACGGGCTAAATAAGGTCATGTGCAGGGGTTAATAACAAGCCAACTGTAGGAATTTTGGAGATAGAAATTTAGTAAGGTAGGTGGATTATGAAATCTTTTAATTTTATCTCATATCTAATACCTATTGGGATAAAATCTTGTTTATAATTAGAAAATGAAATTGGCTAACTTTTAAAAAGATAACTTAACTATTATATTTCACTTTACGCTGAGTTCTCTGACTGGTTCCTCCATGTTAAGTGTTACAGCCTTAGTCCGAGGACGTGCCGGGTGCGCGGGATTGGGCAGTTGTTCCCATGCATGCCGGGTCCGACACGAGTAGCACAGGGCTATTCGAGTGGTGAAACAACTGGTTGAGGATAACACGGTGTTGTAGTTGCAAGTAACGAAGTGCCGAGACAGCGGTGCAGCGTGCGCGAGCGTGGGGCGCTAGCGGGATTTTGATCGAGCCATGACCGAGGCCTAGCGAGCGCTGCCGAGACATCGGTGCAGCGTGCGGTGCGACTCAAGTAGCGAGCAGGTAGCGGTAGCGAGTTGCGGTATCACGCTACGTGACCGAGACCTGGCTAGCGAGCGTGATCGAGCCGTGATCGGTAGCGAGGGTCTGGCTGCACCAACATGATCGATGGATGGAGTTGATCGGTACTAATGGTTTATCGGTAGCAGGGGTTATCGGTGGTGCGTCTGGGACGTGCACGAGGTTGCTGGATGGTCGAGCCGAAGACTTGGGTCGAGCCAGGGTGGTTGGACGTGTGGTGGTTGTAACTAACTACCAGCGCTGGACTTTGTTTGCCGATAGAGATAGAGATGGATCTTGATCGGAATCTTGGAGATAAGGTTGCAACTGAATTGGAGATAAGCACGCCCAGGGCTGGATTGAATTGAGACGTCAAGAGAGTCCAGATTCGTGGGAGATCTTGGAGATAATCTTTTGGGAAAAGATTATGCTCAGATTGTAGTTTATCTTGGAAGAGTTCAACAACGTGGAGACTCCTATAAAAGGAGGAAGCCAACGTGAGGAAAAGGAGGAAGAACTGCTGAGAAGGGTCTTGGTGGAACGTCTGCTCTTTCTTGTGGAGAAGAAAGAAACCTCATCAAGCCAAGTTCGTGGAGTGCTGCAGATCAATTCCGGGAGTTGATTCTTCACGAGTTCGACGGCATAGGGTTGCTGGTCGTGGTGCTGTGATTGGAGGTACGACGTAGTTCTTCTCATAACCTAGTTTGCATTACTTGGTTGAGGGTTTTGCATGTAAACGAGTAGGTCGTGGGTGGCTGCTCGGGGTTGTGATTTGTGAGGACGATTGTGAGTGGGGGTACTCTAGTTCTCGCTACTCTTCAGGGGAAGAGTTGAACACCGTGGGGTTTGCATGTCCATGGTGTAAGCGATCATAGGGGTGATTGCTGTATCCTTGTTTTGTGTTTAATTCAAGGTTGGAACAGGGGTTCCGTAATTGTGGTGTTGGCGTCTGACTTTGGGTACTAGCAGCGTTCTTTGATTCCGGGAACTTGCTGCGATACCGATCAGGGGATTGGTGTCAGGGTCGGCATTGGGTGGTCGATCAGGGTCGCCACATACTACTTACTTGGTTTGCTATTGTGGATGTTTTGAGAATTATCTATCGGTACCGAACAATATCGTGCACTGGGCAATTTGGGTGCCGGTACTTGTGTTCGGTGTGCATCGTGATTTGCAGGAGCGCAGGGGTGTGGCTTCGGGTCTCTTGTAGGAGATCGTCCCGCTACACGTGTAGTGGGGTTTCTGTTGCGTACTTTGAAGGGAGGCTGGTGTTTCGGGAGCGAAACACGCCGCGCGGTTTGCTGTTGGGGCGAAAAATTTTGTCCCATAGAGAGCGGCCCGTGACAGAGGTATCAGAGCTGAGTTTCGGTGAAAACTTGGTCGACGAAGCATCCTGTGAAGCAAGTTGCACTATAACCTTCGGGGGAGGGTTCTCCACATTTACCGGTGAGATGGATACTCGATCCACTGATGCTCTCAGAGAGAGGGTCGCACGGCTGGAAGTGCTGGTAGGAGGGCCTACCAGTGATGGAGACGGACATACCGCCTTCGACAAATTGCAGTCTCTGGCAGAAGGGTTGTGGGACTTGAACACTCGGTTTACCACTTGGGCCGAGTCCAGCCAGGTGCGGGGTGAGACGGCGGAGATGGGAGATCTCCGGGCTGCGGTTGAGGAAATGCACGCAGATGTGGCTTTGCTCAAACAAGTGTGGGTAGCGCGGCCTCAGCAGGGTATTGCTGATCGTGTAGCAGAAGAAGCCGTTCCAGGAAGGCTCAAGGTGCCCGAGCCAAAGAAGTTCGAGGGGACCAGGTCAGCCAAGGACCTGGAGAATTTCATCTGGGACATGCAGGAATACTTCACTGCTACGAAGGTTCCCGAAGATAGACAGGTTTCGATGGCCAGTATGTTTATGACCGGTGATGCCAAGTTATGGTATAGATGTCGCACCGAAGAGGATGAAGCAGCTGGTCGACACCGGATTGAGACTTGGGAGTTCCTGAAAAAGGAGCTTCGGGAGCAATTCTCTCCAACCAACACTACATGGTTGGCGAGGTCTCGATTGCAACGATTGAGGCAGACAGGAACAGTTAGGGATTACGTCAAAGACTTCAGCTCTTGTCTCCTCGACATCAAAAATATGTCGGAGGATGATAAGTTATTCAACTTTATCAATGGTTTGCAGACTTGGGCGCAGATAGAACTAAAGAGGCAGAAGGTACCGGATTTACCTGCAGCTTTGGTGGCAGCCGACGCACTGGTGGATATTAGGCCAGGGCCAAGCAACACAGACGTGGGTCCGACTAAGAAACTCCAGGGTGGTCAGGGCAATCAGCGGGGTGGCGCGAGGAAGCCATCCAGAAGACCGAAGAAGAAGTTTCAGAATTTCAGTGCAGGGAACCAGGACCGGAAGGTAGCTGATCCGAGGAAGTCTGGGTGCTTTCTGTGCAATGGTCCGCATCTGGCTCGAGAGTGTCCGACCAAGGGCAAGCTCAGTGCCTTGGTGGCGGAAGCAGACCATGACCAGGAGGATGCGGGTCCTTCTGCTCGAGCATCTACCCTTCAGATACTCGGGGCATTGAGAGCTGGAAGGGCAGCTTCAGGGGGAGCTGATTTGATGTTTGTTCCATGTGTAGTGAATGGGAGGAAGGTTTCAGCCTTGATAGACACTGGGGCAACCCATAGTTTTGTCTCCAAGGGGATGGCTACGGAGCTGGGGCTGAAAACCGGGACCAACACAAGTAAGATCAAGGCAGTGAACTCACAGGCGAAGCAGGTGGATGGCATTGCTAGAAGTGTCAGACTGAACCTGGGAGAATTCGAGGGCCGAGTGGATCTCATGGTCATCGAGATGGATGACTTTGGTTTGATCCTCGGCAATGCGTTTATGAGTACTGCTGGCGTGGGAGTTTTTCCACAACTGGGAGGTATACTGATCATGAACACGGCGGGTGCAAGCTTTGTTCGTGGCAGTGGGAGGCCTTCTGGGGTCGAGGACCGCACTTTTAGTGGCGAGCACTTGTCGGCAATGCAAGTGGCTCGGGGGTGCAAGCGGGGAGCGTCGACTTATCTTGCTGTGATGAGAGAGGTCCAGCCGGATCACGTGGTGGTGGTGCCGGACGAACTGTTGGAACTGTTGGAAGACTATTCCGATGTGATGCCAACTGAATTGCCAGACGGGTTACCTCCCAAGAGGACGATCGAACACCGGATCGAGCTGGAGCCAGGGGCAAGAGCACCAGCGAAGGCGCCATATAGGATGTCGCCTAGAGAACTCACAGAACTCAAAATCCAGCTGGGGGAACTGCTGGATTCGGGGAAAATTCAGCCATCAACTGCACCGTATGGGGCGCCAGTTCTATTCCAGGAGAAGCACGACGGGTCGATGAGACTATGCGTCGACTACCGGGGACTGAATAAGGTGACCATCAAGAACAAGTACCCAGTTCCTTTGATTGCTGATCTGTTTGACAGGTTGAGTGGAGCGCGGGTCTTCACTAAGCTGGACCTGAGGTCAGGATACTGGCAAGTCCGGATTGCGCCGGAGGATGTGTCAAAACAACTATGGTCACAAGGTATGGGTCTTTTGAATTCCTTGTGATGCCATTTGGGTTGACAAATGCGCCAGCTACTTTCTGCAACCTGATGAATGATGTGTTTCATGATTATCTCGATAAGTTTGTGGTTGTGTATCTGGACGACATAGTTGTTTATAGTGAATCCATGGAGGAGCACCGTGGACACCTGAAGCAGGTTATGGATCGCCTAAGGGAACATCAACTCTTTGTGAAGAAGGAGAAGTGTGAGTTCGGCCTAGAGGAAATCAGTTTTCTCGGCCACAAAGTTGGTCAGGGGTCGGTGCGCATGGAGGAATCAAAGGTCCGAGCCATTGCCGAGTGGTCGGAGCCGACGAAGGTGACAGAGGTGAGAAGCTTCCTAGGTTTGGCCAACTACTACCGGAAGTTCATACATGGGTACAGCCATGTAGTGTCACCGTTGACTGATCTGCTGAGGAAGGGACAGTCATGGGCGTGGACGGGTTCATGCCAAGCAGCTTTTGATGAGTTGAAAGCAGCTATATCTTCTGAGCCGATACTGAAGTTGCCGGACTTCAGTCGACCGTTTGAGGTGGTGACAGACGCTTCAAACAAGGCAGTCGGAGGAGTACAACAGCAGGATGGGCATCCGATCGCTTTTGAGAGTTGGAAGCTGAAGGACGCTGAGACGAGGTACTCAGCGCATGAGAAGGAGATGCTGGCAGTGGTACATTGCCTTCGAGTGTGGCGAGTGTATTTGCTGGGATCTAAGTTCGTGGTGATCACGAATAACGTAGCTAACACTTTCTTCAAGACCCAGAAGAAACTATCCCCGAGACAAGCGAGATGGCAAGAGTTTCTGGCGGAGTACGACTTCGAGTGGTTGCACCAGCCGGGAAAGACGAATCAGGTGGCAGATGCCCTGAGTCGAAAGAACATGGAGGTGGTGGCAGCTATATCAGAAATTCAGACTGAGATATTGGGGCAAGTCCGGGAGTTAGCAAGAGACGACCCAGAGTACAAGAAGCTGGTCGACAGAATCAGTGAGGGGCTGATTCGGAAATATTGGACAGAAGATGGAGTGGTTTACGCCAGTGGGGGTCGGCTTTATATCCCTACGGGTAGACTACGGCGAAAGCTAATGGAGGAGTCCCACGACACCCAGTGGGCAGGACATCCTGGGAGAGACAGGATGTACGCTCTAATGACCAGGGCGTATTATTGGCCGGGAATGAAGGCCGATATCGAAGCTTTCGTCAGGTCTTGCTTAGTTTGCCAGCAAGACAAGGTGGAGAGACGACTAGAGGCAGGCTTGCTACAGCCTCTACCTACACCAACGAGGCCGTGGAGTTCGGTTTCGATGGACTTTGTGTCCGGATTCCCCAAGGTGAGGGGGATGTCGTCGGTAATGGTTGTTGTAGATCGATTCTCAAAGTATGCCGTAGTTACAGCAGCTCCACAGAAATGCTCAGCCGAGAAGACTGCTGAATTGTTCTTTAGGAACGTGGTCAAGTACTTTGGAGTACCGGCAGACATAGTGAGTGATCGAGACGCCAGGTTCACAGGGAGATTCTGGACGTGCTTGTTTGGTTTACTAGGGAGTAAGCTGAACTTCTCTACAGCTAATCATCCTCAGTCTGATGGGCAGACTGAGAGGACGAATGCTCTACTCGAGGAGTATTTGAGGCATTTCGTCACAGCCAGCCAAGGGAATTGGTTGGATCTTCTTGATGCGGCGCAGTTTTGTTATAATCTGCATCGTTCCTCAGCAACGGGACTGAGTCCTTTCGAGGTTGCTACAGGCTACCAGCCTCTTACACCACTGGAGGTAGCTTTGCAAGGGCGCGGAGCGAAGTGTCCAGCAGCATACAGGTTTGCCCGAGACAGGCAGGAGCTGTATGAGGATGCGGTGGATTCACTAGCCAAAGCAACACGCAGAATGAAGAGATATGCCGACTTGAGGAGAAGGCCGGTATCGTTCAGCGTAGGGGACAAAGTGATGCTGAGACTCACACCACAGATCTGGAAGAAGATCAGACGTACCGAGGTGCACAGGGGATTAGTGCAGCGGTATGACGGTCCTTTTGAGGTGGAGAAGGTGATCGGGAGCGTGGCCTACAAGTTGAAGCTTCCGGAGAGGTACCAACTTCACCCAGTATTTCATGTTAGCTTTCTCAAGCCATTTCATGAGGATGTGGTCGATCCAAGGAGAGCTCGTCCAAGGAGAGCTCCACCTACTGTCCGGCGGCAATATGTGAAGGAGGTGGGGAAAATTTTGGCGCATAGGCAAGGTGCACCAAACACCGGGATTGAGTATCTTATCAAGTGGAAGGGCGAACCGAGGAGTGAAGCTAGCTGGGAGCGAGCAAGGGACTTGTGGCAGTTTGAGAGAAGAATCAAGAAGTACCAGGGAGGACTTAACCCTCCGATGAGGACATCGGATCTCATTGGTGGGGGTGAGCTGTTACAGCCTTAGTCCGAGGACGTGCCGGGTGCGCGGGATTGGGCAGTTGTTCCCATGCATGCCGGGTCCGACACGAGTAGCACGGGGCTATTCGAGTGGTGAAACAACTGGTTGAGGCTAACACGGTGTTGTAGTTGCAAGTAACGAAGTGCCGAGCATGAGTCAGTCGGAGACCAGATAAACCTCAAGATGATCGAGACAGGTGCTGGTGACCGAGCACTTGGGCGTCGGATCATGATCGAGCATTGGTGCCGAGAACCGAGCGCGAGGACTCGAGGTTGATCGCTGCGTGCGGATCACGGAGTGCCGGGTGTGCGCTGGTTCGATGCTGGTGTGCGATCGCTAGCGTGCGCGAGCGTGGGGCGCTAGTGGGATTTTGATCGAGCCATGACCGAGGCCTAGCGAGCGCCGCCGAGACATCGGTGCAGCGTGCGGTGCGACTCAAGTAGCGAGTAGGTAGCGGTAGCGAGTTGCGGTATCACGCTACGTGACCGAGACCTGGCTAGCGAGCGTGATCGAGCCGTGATCGGTAGCGAGGGTCTGGCTGCACCAACATGATCGATGGATGGAGTTGATCGGTACTAATGGTTTATCGGTAGCAGGGGTTATCGGTGGTGCGTCTGGGACGTGCACGAGGTTGCTGGATGGTCGAGCCGAAGACTTGGGTCGAGCCAGGGTGGTTGGACGTGTGGTGGTTGTAACTAACTACCAGCGCTGGACTTTGTTTGCCGATAGAGATAGAGATGGATCTTGATCGGAATCTTGGAGATAAGGTTGCAACTGAATTGGAGATAAGCACGCCCAGGGCTGGATTGAATTGAGACGTCAAGAGAGTCCAGATTCGTGGGAGATCTTGGAGATAATCTTTTGGGAAAAGATTATGCTCAGATTGTAGTTTATCTTGGAAGAGTTCAACAACGTGGAGACTCCTATAAAAGGAGGAAGCCAACGTGAGGAAAAGGAGGAAGAACTGCTGAGAAGGGTCTTGGTGGAACGTCTGCTCTTTCTTGTGGAGAAGAAAGAAACCTCATCAAGCCAAGTTCGTGGAGTGCTGCAGATCAATTCCGGGAGTTGATTCTTCACGAGTTCGACGGCATAGGGTTGCTGGTCGTGGTGCTGTGATTGGAGGTACGACGTAGTTCTTCTCATAACCTAGTTTGCATTACTTGGTTGAGGGTTTTGCATGTAAACGAGTAGGTCGTGGGTGGCTGCTCGGGGTTGTGATTTGTGAGGACGATTGTGAGTGGGGGTACTCTAGTTCTCGCTACTCTTCAGGGGAAGAGTTGAACACCGTGGGGTTTGCATGTCCATGGTGTAAGCGATCATAGGGGTGATTGCTGTATCCTTGTTTTGTGTTTAATTCAAGGTTGGAACAGGGGTTCCGTAATTGTGGTGTTGGCGTCTGACTTTGGGTACTAGCGGCGTTCTTTGATTCCGGGAACTTGCTGCGATACCGATCAGGGGAT